>CM057453.1:966047500-966297500 GCA_016271365.2 Neoceratodus forsteri
CACACCCCTGGCACTTTAGATAACCAACTCTGAGTCAGAGTTGGTTTGGGGGGGCAAACACTCCAGAGACAGCAGCGTCGGGAACCCAGTGGATCATCACAGTGAACTGTTTTTTTTTTGTTGTTTTTTTGTTTAGTCTTTGGTAACCGGGTAAGGCCCACTAGGCACAAGTGCCTGTTTTCAGGGGTGACCTGGGAGCACTGGGCGGTTAAATGACTTGCTCAGAGTCACACAGTATGCAAGTGGAGGTTGTGAGAATCAAACTCAGGTCTGGTCTGCTGGATGTATCAAGCTAATTCACACCTCGCTCCTCTAACCTCTAGGCTATACTGCTATACTGTTGATAATGTCACTGTGATGGTCTTCACTCTTTTCCCATCACTGTGGTGACATGATACTCAGTAAAACGTTTCAGATACTTGGTGGTCTAGTGGTTATGTTGAAGTGCCAGTCCTGTCCAGTGGCAAAGTTGTTGTTTTCTTCCATTTTTAGTAAGCTATTCCACAGGTATGTTGTTGAAGAAATGAATAAATACATTGCAGAGTGAAGTTTTCCATGATTTTACCCCCCCCCCGGCCATTAGCCTGCTTGCTTGCCTGCCCGTTGTCACACAATCAAAATAATACACATGTTAAGTCATGGTTTTGTTTACTTTTGTGATACAACACTAAAAGAAAGGAAATAAAGGGTGCTTATTGGCACTAGAGACAGCAAGGTAGCTGTATGCGTGATGCTCCTATGACATCACACAGCACCACCTGCAGCCATTTTAGGGAGCAGATAGAGCAGGATTTTTGAAATGGGAAGGCTGATGTTCACATTTTTCAAATGCTATGAAACTGCATTTATGTAAGTAACATAAATGCAGTTTTAACATCAATGTAAACAGTAATCTTTCCTTTACCTTTCTACAAAGCCAGAATTTTTAAATAGCTTATTGTGAAAATAAGGGGTTTAGTTGCCCTTTAAAAGAAATTGTTAGTCTACAATTGGTGGGTGAACTACATTGTTTCCTACCTTTCTTTTGGTGAAGAAATGGGCAGATTGTCCTGCAGACTTGTGGACTTCCCTGTGGATGCCCCGCTCCTGAGATCCCATTCCCCACACAGTAGTGTTGCTCACACAAGGGATAATTTGCACATGTGGGGATTATATTCTGGTCTGCTACTTTTCAAATTGGATGTCATTCATCACATGACTGTTCTACTCCATTAGAAATGGTACTAACATTTGGGGTTTTCATATCTGATAACCTCAAAGTGGTGGGGCAATGTGACAAGGTAACAAACAGGGCAAGTGGGATGCTGGTTGCATTGGAAGGGGAATCACCAGCAGAAGGAGAGTGGTGGTGTTACCACTGTATCAATAATTGGTGAGACCCCACCTAGAGTACTGTGTTCAGTTCTGGAGATCATATGTCAGGAATGACAAAGAGCAGAGCTTCTCCAGAGGAGGGCAACTAAAATGGTGCAGGGGTTGTATCATGAACCCTATGAGGAGAGACAGAGGGTCTCAGTATGTGCACCCTGGAAGAGAGGAGGAGGAAGAGGGGGGTCAAGATAGAGATCTATACATACCTCACAGGGGTAAACAAGGTGCAGGAGAGGAGTATTTTTCAGAAGTGAAGGTGCACCAGGATCATAGGGAAGCTGGAAGGGGGGGATTTAGGAGGGATGTGAGGAAGTACTTCATCCCTGAAAGAGTGGTGGGCAGCTGGAACAGTCTTCCAGCAGAGGTGGTGGGAGTGAAAACAGTAGAGGGCTTCAAGCATGCATTGGATAGGCATAAAGGTATCTTAGTAGGAAAGTGGGGGGGTTATAGAGAACAAGAGGGTCTTGGGTGACAGTGTAGTACAGGTAGGAATAAACTGGACAGACTGAGTGGGCCAAGCGGTCCTTATCAGCTGACAAATTCTATGTTACTGTGACACTGGTTGCCTTCACCCACAACTCTGCCGCCCACAATGCACCACCCTCTCCCAGCTTTCCTTGCTTGTCAAACCCAGGAGACCCAACACATGAAAATCACATTCAGCTTGAAAAAGGTTTTTTTTTAGAAATACCTCAGCTCCTTTCCTGCTTTGCATTTACTTCTGCCTCTGACTTATTAATCAGAAAATACTGTACAATAAGCCCATTGTATTTCCAATAGGAAACCAGGAATCAAGAACTGTAGTGTGGAGTTTAATTAGAAAATGCAAAGATGATCTGGGAGACCAGGGCTGCTTGCTATAACTCCCATGAAAGCATGTATTTTTACATTTTTCTCTTATTTATTTATCCCCATCAGCACTAAAAGTAAACAGCATTTTTAGCCTCTTCCCATAGTTCCTGTGATTGCGCTTCATTTTTACAGTACTTTATTACTGTTAGTGTGAAGGGTGTTTCTATTGTATGCAGTCAGTAAGCTGATGGGAATGTCATCATGACATGAGACCATGGCTATGCGATGCTCTGTTTGGCTTCTGCTCATTTGTGATGTGTTCTGCTTGTTTTCCCCCAGTGAGTCCTGAACCTCAGTTCCCCCCCAGCCTGATCAGTAGTGGATCTCATTACCTGGTAGTGAACACCAGCACTGACCACTATACTGGGGATGGGCCAATCATACTGGCCGAACTCCTCTACAAGCCTCCTAATGGCAAATTGGCATCCATGATAGGTAAGGTGCTTTGTTATATTTTTACTAAAATGCTTTAATGTATCATTTTATTCTTTTCATTTAAATGGATCACATTCAAGACATCAGTGTGTAAAAGTATGTCTCTAAATCTTGAATTCCTGTTTTAAAATTATTTCCACCTATTTTAAACATGTCTCTTTATTTCTGCTTCACCCTATACAAGACAGTATGGTATTTGCAGTGGTGCCCAGAGTCAGGTTCCTTCTTGTCTGGGCATGTAAATTAGGTTCTTCAGTGAAGGACTACTGTATTTCTCATTTTCTTGAACCCAGTACCCAATGTTTCACCTACTGGGTTTCATCAGGGGATGGAGAGGGACCTAAATTAAATTAATATACCATATTATTTTACTAACTTTCAAGAATGAGTGCAAATAATCAATCATAAATCAATGGCAACTCAGAAAAATGTAAGCATTCTGAGTCATGATACATCAATTCAAATCTTCTCAGGATATGTGCTCAATAAACTCGATTTGTCCAATGAAAATATCCAGAATATTTCTTAAAGTTTTCTGTAGCAAAAAATGCTTTTTAATATTTTCTAAAATCCATGCTAGTTTATACAGTACCTTCAAGTTCCAACAGTTGTGCTCATTGTGATTATGTCACAAACTTGTGTGCATAATCTAGGAGCTTTCAGTATTTCTTATATTGCAGTGTGTGTCTTTGCAGTAATGTGAGTACAACTATCAGAAGTCAAGATAGAGCCTTAAAACTGAATGGTATGAACCAAAAATGTGTTATTCTATGTGGTTATATTAATGAAATACAAGTGATTATAGTAGTAGAGACACAAGTGTGTTCAAGAGTATTTGTAGCACTGGTGGGTGTATTAGAGTGTACACAACCTTAGAAGTCACACAGCCTATATTTTGTACATGTAAGACTAATTATTACAATGCTTGTATTTTTCTGAGTTGCTGTTTATTTATGATTGATAATTTGCATTCATTCTTGAAAATTATTAAAATAATATATTAATTTAATTAGAAGTCTGTCCATACCCTGATGAAGCCCAATGGGTGAAACGTTGGGTAATGGATTTGAGAAAATGAGATATAAAGTATAAGAATTAATAAGATTCATGGTGTGTGGCTGAATAGTTACACCTTCTTTTGGATAACTGTTGACCTAATTCAACCCAGATTAAAGGAGCGTGTTGGCCAGATACAGGGTGTACCTGGTGGATGAACATTATGGAGACCAAGATTCACCCAAGTCCCCTATTTAAACTACAATCACATACAAAAAAACTTGCTTTTAATTAAAAAAACACTAAATAATGCATAAAATTGCTGCTAAAACATGTTAAACAGTCTGAAAAGCAACTTTTTTTCTGGGAAAGATTTTAAACACTATTTGTGCCAAGCTCTACTGTATGAAATGATCCTGTCAGACTACTACTCTCTTTGTACACAAACAGACAAGAAACAATAGGATTTTGTGTTGTGTACTGAAGTGTACTGACATGATGTTCTGTATCTTTGGACATAGCATCCCCATGCCAAAAAGGTGCAGATGTTTCAGCATGCACACTAGCTCATTTTTGGCTAAGTTTGAGACATTTTCAAAAATATCTATGCAGTTATATTGCATTTCACAAATGTTTCTGTATGTTGAAACAATTTCAGTCTTGAAAACTTCCCAAAATGTATAAATACCATGAAGATTTTTTTCTGCATTTCTGAACTTAAAACAAAAGAAGTGTGCAAAAACAGCTCTTATAAAATGTTCAAGCTTGTGGAGTAACATTGTGATCCATACTCCAACAATTACATAAATTATTAACCTCCTTACTACTCCCCTTTGTACTATATAAAATAGGTGTAATAAGCATGAAGATTATCAGGAAATAGTTGTTACAGTGCTCCTTCACTGTAGCAAATCCTAGGGTATAATGAACTACTCCCATGGCTCCCAATATAGGTAAAATACAATACTGTTCAAATACTGCTCAAAGTATGTTCCAATCCATTGTACAGTTGGGCAGCTGGATTAGTGTATTGGGGGCAGACTGTTTGTTGCTGATGAAAAAAAAACTGATGGCCAGCAGAGAAAATTTGTAAGAAAAACATTCAGGGAGAGCCACGCGGTCACACTAATACACTGCTTTTTGTATTTTGTATTTACCTCTCCTCGGGCTGACAGCAAAATCCCATCAAACAAGCTGGATGAACAGCAGTTGCTGTGACTGTAGGGGCAAGTGTATTATTTTAACAGGGAGAGGAGGCAAAAACATGGATCTGTTGCTCATGAAGCATAGTCTCTGCTTCATGAGCTTTATGTGCCAGTTTGTATTAGGTGTGTTTTATTACTGTTAAGCACTCCGAGCCAACGGGAAGGAGCGCTATGTAAATAAAGTTCCTTTCCTACTCTATCTGGGTGGGCTGACTACTCAGGATTAAGAGCTGCTGCACCTCATATGAGCCTGGATGAAAACCATGCAGGGGATGTACTGTACCTACATCTGACATACAGTACTGCACTTACTTGTGGCTTTGCCTTCGTGAGTTGAGTGAATTTATTGATTTAAAATATAAGGACCCTCATGGTTTGACAAATCATTGGACCACTGTTTGTATACTAGTGCATAGGAGGGGAGGCATAAAGACATGGAGCAAAGGAACACATCATTCGTACCATGGGCAGGTGGGCAGTGCCATGGAAGAGTGTATTGGAGTAGATAAAGCAATCAAAAACTACAAATGTATTTTTTCTTTATTGCATTACTCTTACATAGTAACATAATAACATAGTAGTTGATGGCAGACAAACAGGCCAGGATAAGGTGTGGCAGGAAGATGCCCATTTGTTTTAAACAGATGACAGTAGGAGGATGTGTATTCTAAAAGTCTGGGAAATGCTTGCTTAACAGGAAACCTAAAGTTACATTTCAAAGAAGATTTGGAATTTCCTGGTAAGCTGATCAAAGGGGATTTCCCTGGTTAGCTAATCAAAGGGAAACAGGGGTCATACACTGTCAAGGATATGGGAGAAACTATCCCCTGTCATAAAACTTTAAATTCAAAGAGAAAATGGATTTTAAGCAGGAGGTGTCAGAAAGTTTACCACCAGTCTATTTACATTTTATTAAGTGGCAGGAAGTTGGGCTGTGGAAGGAATATAATGTTACTAATACTGATTACCTTAAAACTTGGAAAGAGCAGGAGAGACCCCTCCTGGCCTAAAAAGATAAGGCCATCAGCTAACCACAAACTGAAGGACAAGGTATATAAGACCCTCAGAACAAGGCAGTTTGCACACTCTTTCATGAGACACTCTTCTGACACAACACAAGACAGCCAGACTGTGATAAGAACTGGGACTTGGAAAACATTTGCAGAAACTTAATTTATTTTCTGGACTTCTGATTCCCCACAAACAAGGTAGAAACTAGACAGTTAAATTTCACAGTGTGTTTTGTATTTATATTTTTTAACTTTGTTTTGTTATTCTGCAACCAAATTTCTGAATCCTTTTGTTGTAAGTCTTGTATGATACTAATTATTTAAGTATTAGTAAAAGCACTTGCTTTTAAAGCTGCCTGTGAGTGATTCGTATGTGTGTAAAGGTGGGAAGGTTTATTAAATCTGTGACGGCCTATTTAATTGCCACCGTTGCTACCAAAGACTAGGATCCTAGAAGGGAATTTGGATGCCTAAAGTAGGGGAGATACATAGTTCTCTGGAGGAGTCTGTAGGAGAGAACTAGATTGCTACACCACCCGTGGGAGAAGACATACTGGGAGGAAGTATAGCGCAGTGGTTTAAGGCTCTGAGCTGCAAACCAGGAGACCTGGGTTTGAATCTCACAGCCCCCACTTGCATACTGTGTGACCCTGAGCAAGTCACTTGACTTCCTTGTGCTCCCAGGTTGCACCTGTAAACAAGCTTTCAGCTAGTGTGTCTCTCCTGGTAAAAAAAAAGGATTATGAGGGCAGCCCAAGAGCTCAGAGTGCCTGGGTCTCCACCCCCTCAGCAGCAACCAAGGAGGGATCTCACCTGGCTACAGACTTGAGACTGTATTTTTCCCTTACCCAGATTAGAGAGAAAGCCCCTCTTGTGGTGAGTGTTCAGTTGTGAACTCAGTGAGCACTCCAGAAGGACACATGGAGAGTATTCCTGCCCCCCCCATCATGGATTGCACTTAGGGGTGGGCACTGTGAGCTCAGTGGACCCAGCCCCCAAGCGTGGGTTTCTGACACCCACCACCTCCTGGGGCAGACTATTCCAAGCATCTACCACCCTTTCTGAGAAGAAAAACTTCCTCACATTTCCCCTTATCCTGCCCCCCTCCAATCTCATATTGTGCCCTCATCCTTGTACAACTCTTGTACTGAAAGATGTCACCCACCTGCACTTTTGTTCAAACCTTTAAGATACTTGAAGGTCTCTGTCATATCTCCTATTCCTTCCTCTCTTCCAGTGTATACATATTGAGGTCTTTTAATCTGTCAACATATGTTTTCTGATGCAAGCCCTGCACCATCTTGGTTGTCCTTCTGACCACCTCCACCCTGTCTATGATCTTGTAAAGATGGCCTCCAAAACTGAACACCATATTCTAGATGAGGCCTCACCAGCATTTTGTATAAGGGCATCACCACCCCCTTCTTCTGCTAGTGATACCCCTTCCTATTCAACCCCAACATCCCACTGCCCTTCCCCACAGCCTTGTTACACTGTTTGGCCAACTTTAGGTCATCTGAGATGATGATCCCTAAATCCGTTTCATCCCTGGTGACTGTCAGTACCCCCCCATCCTATAGCTCTCCACGGGGTTTCTTTGCCCTAGGTGCATGATTTTGCACTTCTTTGCATTAAATTTTAGTTGCCACACTTTGGACCATTTTTCCAGCTTTCCCAGATCCCTCCTCATTCTTTTGACCCCCCCCCGGAGTGTCTAGTCTGTTGCAGATCTTGGTATCATCTGCAAATATGCAAACCTTCCCCTCCAGCCCTTCAGCAATGCCACTGATAAAGACATTAAAAAGGACTGGCCCCAGGACCGATCATGGAGGCACCCCACAGGTCACCCTCCTTTCCTCGGATTTGATCCCATTTATAACCACCCTCTGCTTCCTGTCCATTAACCAGTTTCTAGCCCAGTTTTCTCTTTGTGACCCACCCCCAGGCTACTTAGCTTGTTCACCAGTCTTCTGTGTGGTACAGTGTTGAAGGCCTTGCTGAAATCAAAGTAGTAGATATCCACCGCTCCTCCCTGATCCTCCTCCTTTGTCACCCAGTCAAAAAAGTCAATCAGATTTGTTTGACATGACCTTCCTGCTGTGATTCCATGCTGCCTTGGATCCTGTGCTCCCATGGTTTCCAGGTGTTCCATAATCCTTTCCTTAAGCAGCACTTCCATAACCTTACCCACTACTGAGGTGAGGCTGACAGGCCTATAGTCTCCTGCCTCCTGCCTGCTACCACTCTTGTGAAGAGGAACTACATTTGCCCCCTTCCAGTCCTGTGGAACCACCCCTGTATTGAGTGACTCACCGAACAGGGCCACCAGCAGTGCTGCCAGTACTGTCTGCAATTCCTTTAATATCCTGGGGTGTATATCATCTGATCCCATCGCTTTTTCCATCCTCAGTGTTGTGAGTTCTTCTAGGGTTCTGTCTTCCGTAAAAGCACTGGTGTTTACGTCTCTCCCCCCATTGTGTCTGCTGCCTAGTTGTCCCTGTCTCTGCCCCTCTACTGTGAATACCAAACAGAAGTATTCATTCAGTATCGATGCTTTTTCTAAGTCACCCTCTACACACACCCCTTCCTCCCCTTTCAGCCTTACAATCCTTCCCCTGGCCTTCCTCCTGTTACTAAAGTATATATAAAATGACTTTCCCTCCCTCTTTACCATCTGCTCTAATCTCTCCTCTGTTTGTGCCTTCGTGCTCCAAACAGCTTTCCCTGCCTCCCTCTGTCTCTCTATGTACACTGCCCTATCCTCCTCCTCCTTCTGAGTCTCCTTGTATTTTCTAAAAGGACCCTTTTTGTCACTCCCTTTCTGTGCCATTTCTTTTGTGAACCATAGTGGTTTGTTCCTTTATCACTAGGTTAGGATTGCACATGCCAAAGCAGCATGGTCCACAAGCATGAAGACAAAACACGTGTTCAACAACAGCGGCCACCCAAAACACCGACTGCAAGAACAGCAACAATGGTAGCGTTCCCTGAAGACATGGACTGCTACCATGGAAAACAACACAAATATTTCTGTTTTTGCGGGGGGCTCTGCCCCACATCCCTCCATCTATAGATAATTACCTCAGGGGGAGAGGCAACTCAGGGAAGGGGTGAAACCTCAGGGGGGTCATTGAAGAGGGGAAGGGGAACAAAACAGGACAACCGGGGTTGGGGGAGCAGACAGTACCCACACAAGTCAGGAGGGGGGTGAAAAAAAAATAAAAACAAGTCCCAAGACTTAAACAGAAAATAACATACCTCGGGTTCTTTTGCACTGCCTTGTGGTGTTCCGCAGGGTTCTATCTTGGTGCCCCTGTTGTTCTCCATGTATATGTTGTCATTGGGAGAGATCATTAGGTGGTACAATCTGGGATTTCACTGCTATGCAGATGATGCCCAGCTGTACCTGTCTTGTGCCCCTGGTGACCTTTCCACCTCAGATAAGTCGGTGTTTAGCCAGGGTAAATGACTGGATGTCCACCAACTGGCTATGTCTCAGCCCCCAGCAAGACAGAGGTTATGGTGATCAAGCTGGGTTGTGGGGGTATTTTCACTGGTGGGAGACTGCCCACCATTGTGGTTGTGTTGATGATCACCCCTGTAGGTGATAAAGGTGGTTAAGGAGCTTGGTGTTATTCATGACAATCAGCTTGACCTTGAAAACAGGTCTCATCAGTCACTAGAGCTTTCCTCATCTCCAGAATATTGCTGGGATCCATCCATCCATGACCCCACTGACATGGCTAAGGTTATCCATGCCTTTGTTACTAGCCGACCCGACTACTATACTGCTCTGTACCTAGGGCTGTCTGGAGGTTTGATGCATTGCCTGCAGCTAGTGCAGAGTGCTGTGGCCAGGATGTTGATGGGTACCTCTATGAGGGACCATGTCACTCCCATCCTGCTCTGTCTGCACTGGCTGCCTGTGAGTGCTTGCATTACCTTCAAGATAGGCTTGTTAACATACAAAGCCCTACCCGGTCTGGGACTTGACTACCTAAAAGAGCTCCTGATTCCATACTCTCCTGTCCACCCCCTATGCTCCACCGAGGTTGATTTATTAGTTGTACCACCCTCCCACTTAAAAAGATCAGGAGATAGGGCCTTTGGAGTGGCTGCTCCACTTCTGTTGAATTCTCTTCCTCCATATATTAAGACTGCCAGAATGGCGGAGGCCTTTAAAGCCTCTTTTAAAGGGGAATTGTCATCTACAGGATTTCTTAATGTCTGAAAGCCCATAAAAAGCTAATTTAAGTGAGACATTGTGTTTATCTATGAGTCTTTGCAGTCCAGAGTTGTTCATATGTAAATCAACCTGTAATTAAGACTGGGGCAGCCATATGTTTTAGGCTACTGACAGGAAATGATGTCACCAAGGGTCTTGGTCCTCTATTTACTGTAGGTAAAATAGGAAATTGTCTGTTTTATTAAGGTGTTTTAAGGTGTTATTACAACACTTTCTACATTTATAATTGTTTTGTATGTGCATTGAAACTAGTGCTTTATCAACTTTACATTTCAAACTGTTAGTAAAAAATTATTTCTAAACCCTGTCTGTGTTCATGTCAGTACAGATTTCTGGGGCTGCCACAGCACCAACTTCTGTCTTTCTCTGTTGGCTCTATTACAGCCTTTTCTCTTACAATTTCAGGTGTGAACTCAGGTCTACAGGATGCAAATGTGGCTACTTACCTACTGGCCTGGCATCATGGGGCCAGCCTTAAAATGTGTAGTTTTTGATTATCAACTGGCAGTACAGCCTAGAGGTTAAAGCAAAGAGCTGTGAACAAGATTTGTTCATCCTGAAGAATGGGTTTTGAGTCCAACATGCTCTACTTGTATGTTGGGTGACCAGAGCAAGTCACCTAACCTTCCTGTGCACCCAAAACACACCCTGGAACAAGCTGTAGCTGTGTGCTTTTCCTGAACAAAGACAGTAAAACAATCTGAGCATGTGTTATGTTTCTGAAAATATTATGCTCTTTTCCATCCAGATTTGACTTGAAAGAAAACAATAGGACACCATTACCTGTTTATTAATCGTAAAACACATAGGACACAATTATTTGTTTATTAATTGCAAAAAACACATAGATGGACAACTTTTCAACACACATTTCAAGGCTGGCCCCATGATGCCAGGCCAGTATATACATAGCCACATTTGCATCTTGTAGACCTGAATTCACACCCAAAATTGTAAGAGAAAAGACTATAACAGAGGGAACAGAATAAGACAGAAGTTGGTGCTATGGCAGCCCCAGAAATCTGTACTGACATGAACACAGCCAGGGTATAGAAATCCTGATATGGGGCCCAAATACCTGTTGGCACCACAGAGCCAGCCTTGAGATGTGTAGTTTTTAATGATCAGCTGGCAGCATAGCTTAGAGGTTAAAGCAATCCTAAAGATGGATTATTTTACTAACAGTTTCAAATGTAAAGGTGATAACTCACTAGTTTCAATGCACATTAAAACAATTATTATAAATGTAGAAAATGTTGTAATAACACCTTAAAACATACTTAATAAAACAGACGATTTCCTATTTAATCTACAGTCAATGAAGGGCCAACACCTTCCATGACATCATTTCCTGTCAGAAGCCTAAAACATATGGCTGCCCCTAGCCCTTGATTACAGGCTGAGTTACATATGAATAACTCTGGACTGCAAAGACTCACAGATAAATACAATAGCTCACTCAAATTAGCTTTTTATGGGCTTTCAGACATTAAGAAACCCTGTTAATGACAGTTTCCCTTTAAAACCTATTTCTTCGATAAGGTTTTTAATCTTTTCTGAACAATTTCTTTTGGGGTTGTGTTGTGCATTTTATCATCATCTTTGTTAATGCTCTGAGCCTCTGGATTGGGTGCTATATAAATAAAATTTGCCTTGCCTTGCCCTTCTGAAGGACTTGCTCATCCTGCCTGCTCTCAACCTCGGGTTCCCTTGTGGGGCTTGCCCAATCTTCCAGGACAGCAAAGGAGTTTGTAAGGTGGACTGGATGGGTGATGTGCCTCTGACCCCCCCTTCCTCAACCTCCATGAGCCCTCCATAATTCAGTCAGCCCTCTGGCTGCAGACATGGTGGCCTCTGGGTGGGGGCGAAGGCTACCAGTACACCTGCCAGCTTGGCCCAGAGACTGGCAACCTCTACCCTCAACCCAGAGAGGTGCCTGCATATGGGGCAGCATTGCAGTACACAGAAAATTCTCCTGAAGACTTCATCCCCTCATTCACCGCACTGCACCACTCCCTGTACTTTCCTCTTCTTCTCTGCTATAGACCCCTTCTAATTCTAGGTAAATCCTCCTTTTTTTCTTTCCTTCTCTCCTCCCCTCCTTTACTTCCCTTCTCTTCCCCTTTCTTTCTTACACCTTGGTACTGTTCTATTGAAGAGTTATCCCCTCTGACTTCCCTTTAATATACCAGCTTTACCCCTTTAACTGTGCTTTTTACCCTTTGACTATGGTTAGTCAAAGTCCCCTGTGCTTCCTGTCAGATACCTATAAAGGCCAATGAACCTGGGGTGGGTGGGTGGGCTTTAGCCTTCAGTCTTGAAAAAACAGTCAGCTCAAATTCAGAATTACTTGAGCCATCAGCACAATACAGCACCTCTTCTATACTTTTAACCTTCTACTGATGTTTTTGATGGTCAGAACAAGAGAAGGGGTTATCTCATACTACTCAGTGCTCTGCCCTTGTTTTTAGTGTCCTTGATATAACGATGAGGTCCTATAACAAATGGATGCTAAGGCTCCCAACTCATTTGTTATAGCAAGAGACTACTGTATTGATTTAATCAAGGTTGCTGAGAACAGCATTAGAAATCAAGCTGAGGAAGACTCGACTGAGCTGAAGCACTGGGGCTAGTGGGATAGTAGCATTTACCTGCACTTGTATAGACTGTGTGTGGGTTGTATGTTTTGTTTGTTATTTTTGAAGTTCTCAAGACATTATATACTTTTGCATCAACTCATGGGTCTACTCATTGTTCCTATCCACTTTATCAAGTGCTATAGAGCTGTTGGAGTTTGTTCTGTTCTTGAACCTACCCTGTTAATTTTACTTTTGTCGATTTGGAAAGGGCACAAGAAACTGTTGTCTCAAACTCACAGATGATACTGACAGGTGGTGTTGTGGATACACTAGAAGCAAACTTTAAATTTACAGAAAACGTTGACACTTTGGGAGAATGGACAACTGAATGAGGAATGGCCTTTAATAAAACTAATTGTATTGTCATGAACTTTTGGAAATTCAGAATTTTTTGTAACTTTAAGTATATTAAATGGTCAAGTCACAAAAAACATTACAGCAAGTCGTAAAACTGCATGTACAGTTGAAAACTCCACAGTAGAGCTCCCTCGCTGTGGTAAAAGACAAACTGTTGTTACCATCATTATGCACCTCTCCGAAGTAAAAGGCCAATTAATGGCTGTGCAAGATATTTCCCAGGTTTTGCACTGGCACGATGGAGACCCCCACTTACCCCGACCGTGCAACCTCAAAGAAAGGCTGCATTAAGCTGATAGCATCATTTGTCAGTGTGTATGGGTAAGGCCCTCCAAGTCAACCATCTTGTCCCCTCAGGGGCCACCAAACATGGCTGAAACCCCCTCAGGCAGTTGCATGCAGTTTGAGGGTTTAAGCACATTGGAGGCAGTATAGCACAGTGGTTTAAGGCTCTGAGCTGGAAACCTGGAGATCTGGGTTTGAATCCCACAACCCCCACTTGCATACTGTGTGAGCCTGAGCAAGTCACTTAACTTCCTTGTGCTCCCAGGTCGCACCTGTGAACAAACTTTCAGCTTAGTGTGTCTCTCCTGGCTAAAAAAAAAAGCAGAATCCACAGCAACATTTAGCAAATAGCCCTGAGGATATCATGCTGTGGATGGGATGCAGCACCTTATCTGGGGTTAGATCATGTACCAGACAGGTTAAGTGTGTGGTATATAACCACCTGAAAGGCTTTGTACCATTTAGTGGACCCACACATTAGCTATGCAACAGAGGTATAATGGGGATTAGGGATCAAAAATAATGACCCTGCTCCAACTGTCCTTTCATGCAATGAATGAGTTAGGTGCCCCCTGTTATGGGGAGTTCTATGAGCTCAGGAGCACCTTCCCCCCAATACACACATCAATTCATGCCCTTCGACAAGGCAGGAAGTAAGAAAAAATGAAGAGCTTTTCACGTCATGAAGGTAATAAACTTTTTAAGCCTATGGCTTTGTATCAAAAATCCAAGTCATCACCGGCCACAGGACTGACCTGAGAGAGGTCAAACCCAGCCCATGCCAGTACATCAAAGAGGTGTGTCTACATTGTCTCACATCTCCCTCCCAGAATACCATACTATTCATACACGACCTCATTTTCATGAGAAAGTTAACATATTTGCTTCCTTTTTCTGTCTTTGTTTTTCAATTAGTAAAGTTTGAGCAAAAAAGTCTATATTCAAAGCAGGAAGCAAGAAAAAGAACAGTTGGGGGAATAGTAAATAAAGGATTAGTAAAGTTAGACAATGCCTATGACATATTCAGCCCTTTGAAATGCCCCCTGCCTGAGCCTGGGGGTATTCTTTTGCCCAGATTACCAGAGTTTCCTCAAAGCTTCTGTGACCAATTTTGCCACCATTTTCTGTCTCAGTAATTAGACAACTGGGTGGACCAGGTCTGTGGTACAAATCTTGCTCAAAGGGAATCACTGCAGGTTTCTCTGGTGCAGACACTTTCACCCTCAGCTGTTTCAATGTCCCCACTGCATCATCCAGAGTGCAGTAAAATTGTGGCCCACCTTCCAACAGGATTTCTATCTGTGTAGGAACAAAGATCTGCACATTAACGCCCTTTTGTTTAAGCAGTTTTGTGATCACCTCTAAGATCCACCTACATTATTGCAAAACAAATTTTGATTGCACGCTGCAGGGTTCATTACTTATGAAATCAGAGGCAGAAAGGGATTTGGGTATTCACATAACTTCCAACTTAACAAATAAAACACTGTCTGAATCTGTTTAACAGGGTTAACTTTATTGTTAATTTAATCAAAAGGCACTTTGTACATGAAAACAAAAGTTATTTTACCACTATACAATTCATATCTCAGATATACATGAAAACAAAAGTTCTTTTATCACTATATAATTCATATCTCAGACTTTTGACAGACCATTGTTCTCAGTTCTGTGGAGGGATAAATATAGGTGAAAATATCAAGTTGAAAAATACAGAAAAGGGCTACTAAGGTGATGTACAGCTTGGGAGACACAGAATACAATGATAGGATAGTGCTAAACTGCGTATCTTGGAGAATAGGTGGGTATGTGGTGACTTGCTATTATTTTACAATATTCAGCAGGATTAGGGCATTATGGGTGAGGATCTCATTCATACCAAATAACATAATAAGCAGCTAAGAGTTAATAAATTTAAAACAAACAGAAGGAGCATCAACCATCTACCTGCACTTACCTCCTAACAACTCATTGGGTTGAGGACCCCATTCCCAGCACTTTTGGTTACACCTACCCCCAATCATGACATTGCTCCCACTTCCCTACCCCCCTCAGATGCTCCCAACTACCTTACTCCTTCCAACCATATTCGCAACCCCTCCTTCTCACCTCTGAGAGCTTCCAACTAGAGTGTTAACCTCTGACGTCGTCTAGCTGCTATACTGCCTAAGCTGTTTAATGCTGTTGCACCCTGTAACTTACCTGTAACATATGTAACCCTGTCATCTGTATTGTATTGTCTATGTAACTGATGTGGAACCTATAAAAGAGCATCTACTCACTGGTGTAATCCAAGACCTCAATAAATAAATAAATAAATAAATGGAAAAGTATTTTACTCAGAGGATAGTGGGTATCTGGAACTACCTACCAGAGCATGTTATATATATATAGTAAAACTGTTGACATATTTAAAGCAACAGTGCAATGAAATTGGGCATACAATTTACCATACCGTTTCTCACTATAAAGGATTCCAGACATCTTCCAGTTTTATTCGGTTGTAACATTTTCTAATTCTAACCAAATCTAAGTATTTTATAAATGTTTCATTTCACAATGGCCTGGTAGCGTGGAAAGGAGGCAGCGATGCCTTATGCCGTGACCCAAGTTCGTGGTGTGGCGGTCATTGGGGGCTGGCTGGGGTGGGAGAGGATTGGGCATCTGGAGGACAGCTCTCTCCAAGGGAGGGTGGGGAACAGAGGCTGGTGTTTGCCTGGCACCTAGCAGAGGCTGGGTGTTGGCATGCCTGGCTCCGTACAGTGGGCATGGAGGTGGAGCAACCAGCGGGCACACTGCATGTGGATGCACTTGTGACACACCCACTACCGACATTGTATGCTCCGCCACTGAAAAGAAATTCAAAAAATGGTAGACTGGATCGAGCAGCTTGATGGCCATCCGACACAATGCACCATCTCCAGAGGGCATCATCTGTACTGGATCCGGTCCTGGTGGGTGAGTTGGGGGCTCCCCACCACCCTGTCATGGGGGGTACGCCATGATGGTAGCAAGGTGATGGCCCAAGTTGGAGGATGGGTGCAGGATGGATGGCAGACAAATGAAAAGGATGCCAGGAAGAAGGGCTGCATAGCCAGGGGGATTACATCCAGGATGAGGGAGGTGATCCTCCCTCTGTATAATGTCCTGGTCAGACTGCATCTCGAGTACTGTGTGCAGTTCTTGAGATCTCACCTCAAGAAGGACATAGCACTGCTGGAGAGGGTCCAGAGGAGGGCAACCAGGATGAGTCAGGGCATGGGGGGGTAGGCCCTATGAAGAAAGGCTGGATGTACTTGGGCTGTACTCGCTGGAGGAAAGGAGAGATGGGGGGACATGACAGGGGTCTTTAAATATGTAAAAGGAATAAACAAGGGTGGAGCCAAAGAGATGTTCAGACTAAAGAAGAGGGAACAACCAGAAGGCAGAATGAAAGCTAGAGAGGCACAGGGGGAATGCAGGAGACATTACTTCACTGAGAGGTGTTGGAGACATGTAATGCACTGCCGGGAGTCTGGTGGAGTAGGGCACAGTGGAAGCTTCAAGAGGGGTGGGACAGGTACAAGAAAACTGAAGCTGAAGATGACCCTCTCTGGGGCTGGGGGTAGAAAAGTGAGCACCCATTTGGAGGCTGGCTAATGAGCAGACACAACGGACCATCAGGCCTATTCTTCTGGCTTTCAGTATGTTAGTATGTTAGTAAGAAGGAGCTGACCAGGGGTCAGGAGAAAAAGTAAGCTAAAAAAGTTTTAATTCCCTTCTTCTCAGGAATAAAAGATGGCTGCCACATTTAGCTTAGAAATATCATTATAGACCTGGCAAGAGTTAGGGTTGAGACAATTTAAAACAAAAACTGGTGCACAGCTTAGAAGGTACCTAGAAAAGATATGTACTATTTTTATTAACTGTAGCTGATGCTAACTTTTGAAAGAAACATTTTTGGTTGACTACTGCTTTAAATACAGATTAGACAAGTACTATATATGTCAGAGAAAACTTTACAACACTACATAATGTAATGGGACAGGGCAATATGTACATTAATGTCCCCTGCGGTCTCAGTATATCAAGTATTAAACCAAGAATGATGCTCTATGTTTGAGTGTGCTCTGCCACCACCTGCCTGGTCAAAGACATCCCTACAGGGATCACATGTAAAAAAGTCTTAAGTGTGCTCTCTAAGTGTGGGCTGTTGCAATCCTTCACAACCACCAAATGCTATCAGTGCCAGCTCTTTAATGTAGCTACTCAGTGGCATTCCCATGCCCCTCCCCAACAGGGTGTTCCTCCACTCACCTTCATTTCTGAGGGATAATTTTTGTTTGTTTTCCTCTGTATACAACAGTTGCCATTCTGCACTGTTGCTAATGGCACTGTTTGCCTGAGTATGGAAGCATATAAAAGAAGTATAGAAATGGTTTTCTATGACAGCAGTAAACAAACATACTTAAACTGCAGAGTGGAAAGAATTAGGTCAGTTTATTGCTAATGGCCTTCAGCTATACTTTACACCTCACAGACTGACTGGTTTACAAATATCTGCATGACTTCAGAACTTGTTTGTAACCTGAACAGGAAAACAGTGAATGACTTGACAAAATCTGTTTTACAGATACATAATCATTAAAAATGCTTCCAAAAATTAACTACCTATGAACACAAGATAACCAGATAAGGAAAATGAAAACTGGATTATACTATCCAAAAACCAGACAGGTGGCAACTACATTTCAGGGAAAAGTTTCTTGAAAGGAAAGGGAACATGAAAAAGAAGTATACTAGTTTAAATGGAAAGGTCCATCAATGTACTCCACACCTTAGTGTAGGTCAGTCCTTGATTAGGCTTTTCACAAAAAAAAAATTACCTCTGTGTGTGTTGTGTTTTGTAGTTTAGTTTTTAGGGTTGCAGTGGGCAGAGCCCTACAGACCTACTGCTTTCAAAACAAAATCTGGTCAGAGCCACTACGACTGTTAATGCATTAACTTAAAAAGGGTGTTTCATGGGCTTAAATGTAAAGATGAATTGCTGTAGGCAGTTTTGTGTGTAAATTTCATTTTTGGTAATGTTAGATCATTTATCTGGTTGATCCTGTGTTTCCCATGTGTTTAAAGTGTGAGCAGCGAGTGCATCTTGTACTATATGGGAAGAAGAGCTCCGCACCAAGGCATTCAAGTTATGGTAGAAGAAATGGTGCAGATAGGAGAGGAGCACTAACGGGACTGAGGGCCAACCTGGAAGGATAAGAGCCTATACTGAGGTGAATGCCAACTTCCATTAAGGAGGGAACCATATTCCTCAGTGCACATTTTAAATGTTACTCGATGGACATTTAAAGTAGCCGAGGGGTGATGGAACAACTGGGGAGGCCAGTGGTCCACTGCAGGCTGAGATAGAGAGCAGGGAGATCCCAAGCAGGGGGTTAGCAAAAGAGGAAAGGGGAGGAGCAGTCAAAGAAGAAAGGTGAGGAAGGAGAGATAATTGGAAAGAGGAGAAAGTGACAAAAGAAAGCTGAGGATATCAAAATGGTGCAAGGTCTGCATCAGAAGCCCTAAAGAGAAACTGAAAGAGTTCAATATGTACACCCAGGAGGAGAGGAGGGAGAGTTGGGATATGAAGGAGCCTTTTAAATACTTCACAGGTGTTAATAAGGTACAGAAGGGAGGTATGTTTGAGAGAAAAAGGTGCTGTAGAACAAGGGGTCATGATACGAAGCTGGAAGGAGGTAGATTCAGGAGAGATGTGAAGAAGTACTTCTCCACAGAAAGGGTGGTGGCATCCTAGAACAGCCTTCCATGGGAGGCAGTGGGGCTGAAACCAGTGGTGGGTTTCAAAAATGCCTCAGATAGGCACAAAGGAACCCTTGGACAATGGGGGAGTTTAAACATGCCTGGGACAGGCACAAGGGAACCTTGAGAGGAGAGGAAGTGATGAAAAGCCATGGCTCACATAGGGTCAGTGGCTGCATACAATGTATAGGGCCTACGGACAGACTGGATAGACGTAGCTGTCCTTATCTGCCAGCAATATCTATGTTTCTATGAGGAAGGAAGGGAATGGAAGAGAAAGTGCTGCAGATCAGGCGAGGTCTCCAGCAAAACTGATTATAATTATTATAGATCAAGGGAGCGCTCCTGACCAATCAGAGCGCTCCTTTCCCCTGCATGTGAGGCACTCTTATTCTGTGACGAGTGTCTCACGCGCAGATGACCTGTAAACGGGCACATTCTGGGAAGTTATTTTTTTTATATATTATTGATCGCTCTTGATCAATAATATATTAATAAGTCCCCCATCACCACTCGTTGCTAAAAATAAGTGATTTCATTTGCATTCAGCTTGAGCCAGAACAGCTCAGCTTCGCTTCACTGTTCTGGCTCAGCTGAAGGTGCGTGAAACCACTTGTTTTCAGCAATGAGTGGCTCTGGAGGGTGTATTAACACATAAAAATGGGCAGACTAGATGGACCCAGTGCTCATTATCTGCCATGAGTTTCTATGTTTCTATGTATGACAGGTTAGGCAATTCAAATGGATAAAGTGTAAAATTACTAATATGCACATTGTCAATACTGTAAACTGTGTAATACAAATAATTCATATTGTACATTACTATGCTACACAGACATCATAATCAAATCAGTAATAATATATGCATTGAGCAAGGCTGAAAAAATCAAGGGAAACATGTGTAAAGGAATATAATACTCACAGAGTCGTGACACCATGACAGGTACATACTGTATGAATTTACTGTATTATGATGGTACCCAGCTGTATACCCATGTTGAGTAAGCTACAATATGGGATTTTATTTATTTTTGTTTTATTTTTAATAATCCAGACATTGTCTACATGGTAATGACAGTTAGCCAAGGATACTTTTTACAATTTGCGACCTTGTTTTTTTTTTATTGTAAATTCATTTTTGGAAAATCACTTGTAATGGGACTACAATTCTGTTCAATCAATTAACTTTTGGTTTGGAGGACAGAAGGAGGTTGAAGAGACAGTGCTGCAGATCAAGCTGGGTCTGCAGCAAAAGTGAACATACAATAATTACAGTGGTAATTATAGATAGGTTGCTTGGCACCTTGGTATACCTCATTAGGCATGGTATACCAACCAGTAAGGAGCAATGCAGCATTACCACGTCAGTAAGGTTTATGTATCTGCTGAAGTATGCCGAGTTTTGAGTTAATTGTCTCACTATTATCGGCAGCTAAAATGCACCAGATGGCTCTATTTTCAGTGAATTCTATTGTGATAACTGACAATTTCAGTAGATGTCCACACAGTCTAAAACCCCATCTCCAATACCCGATCAACAGAAATAAGACCCTCATCAAGTGGCACACCTCAGATGATCCTTGTGATGCGATTAAATGTCATGCATAAATGCATGATCACTTTGGTACAAAAAGTAAAATAAAAAAGATCACAGTAACCCCAACGGACCTACTCCACCCATCACCCCAAGCATGAACCCGTACAACCTGGGGCAGTGACAACATTTTTGTTCCTCACTGGCTGGAGCTATTATTTATTTATTTTAATTTTTTTTTACAACTTATTATAAAACTTAGAGAATGGCACAGGGCAATCAGGAGCCATTCCTTCCTCTCCAGCAGAAGCTGTGGTCAGCACAGTGAAAAGAGTTTTTTTTTTTTTTTTATTTTCATTATTATTATTATCATTATTATTTAAAAAAGATGCAGAGGTATTTTAAAGTCAGTGATGTTTGCAGCAATTCAATAAAAACAAACACTGAACTTTTCTGAGTATCCGGTTTTATAAAAGAAGTTAAAATAGTATTTATACAGTATAGTATATGTTTTGTGAACATATATTGCCATCGGAAAAATCCATCTTGACTGATTTTAAAGATCTGTGGGCTCTGTAGTCAGGGATGCAATGTCATATAAAAAATACAAGATATGCCAAAACCCTTCCACTTGCGTATAAAAAACCTTTCCTTCGTAGTCTAGTGGTCCCTCTCCCCTCCCCCATTCCCCTCTCCCCTGACTGATTTTAGAAATAATTCCCTGGTAGTCCAAACAATGTAGAGTAGGATGCATTCAGTAAAGTGGTGCCAGAAAGCAGAATCCTTAAACATGAAAGCACTAACTTCAGCACTCACCACCTCAAAGTATGTAGAATGCCACAGCTTAGAAGGTTTAAGTTAAAAAGTAATTTATTGAAACAGAAAGCCACTCAACTCGATCCCGCCTGACATACTAAGGTTCATACTAAGGTTAGGTGCAAGAGCAAGAAGGCAGAAGCCCATGAAGCTCTTATACTAATCCAGTACATAATAGGAGATGTCATACCCATTACATATAAGACTATCCAACCTATTTTTAAAATACTTTTAGTTTCACTGATAACAACATTTAGTGGTAGCCTGTTCCAAGGGCCAACAACTCTGACAGTAAAAAAATATTTCTGACTAGACTTAACAAAGGTTTTCTTACCAATTGTAAGGGTGGCCCCTGATGTTGTGACCACAGTTTTTAAATTCTAGACCCAGTTCACACAATAAATAAGGGTCTTGAATAATATCATACAGTAACATAAGATCACCATGAAGTCAATGTGAGATAAGGGCATAAGTTTTAAAATGTCTAATCTGTTCTCATAAGGAACTGCGAATAGCCCAGAAACTTTTTTATATTTTCTTTGAACTCTTTCAAGTAACAGGCATTCAGATTTTTATAAAGGATTCCAAAGCTGTGAGGCATATTCTAAATGTGGTCTAATGTTACACGCAAAACAAGGGCAACAATACTTCCTGTTTTCTAGATCTAATATTACGTAATATAGACCATATCACTTTATTAGATTTGTTAATAATATTGTGTACATGATTATTGTAATTGAAGTTATCTGAAATATTGACACCCAAATCCCTTTCATCAGATGTGGTCTCAAGTAATATGCCATCCAAATAATAGGGACTTTGTAAATTACTAGAACCCAAATGCATTACTTTGCAATTGAAGATATTCAAATTCATACCCCATTTCGTAACCCATGTTGTGATATGGTCTAGGTCCTTTTGAATGGCAACAACCTGATGATCAGAGGCACAAGGGTCACCTATTTTTGTGTTGTCGGCATATTTAATAGTAAATGAGGAACAGCCAGAAGTAAGGAACAGACAAGGGCCCAAGACTGAACCCTGTGGCACCCCACTAGTCACACTACCCCTAGCTGAAATGCTCCCAATAATGGTCACTTGCTGAGAGCGATTATAAAGCCAGCTAATTATCCAATTGACTAGAAACTTGTTTATATTGAGCTTGTGAAGTTTAGTAATTAAGGCCCAATGTGGCATGATGTCAAAAGCCTTACTGAAATCAATATAAATAATATCACATGGAACATTTCTGTCTAATGATAAGCTGATATGTTCATAGAAACATATTAAATTTGTCAGACAACTTCTACCTTTTTTGAAGCCATGTTGTTCTGCATCGTGACAATCCACGACTGGGAAATTAAATCTTTAATTAAACTCTCTAATAATTTACAAATAGAAGAAGTTAGACTTATAGGCCTATAATTATCCTACTTATTTTTTTGGCCCTTTTTGTAAATAGGGATGACATGTGCTTCTTTCCAGTCATGGGGAACAAAATTGGTGGCCAAAAAATATTTGAACATCAATTTTAAAGGAACTGTAATGACATCAAATGACATGTTTTGGACAAAGTCCTTTATCAATGGCTGAGGATCAGGAAAAAACTAAACACTTAAATAACAGTTACAGATCATGTGTGTTTGTGACATCATTGTCGTATCACTCACTGATTGGTTACATACTATTCAAAATCTTGATTGATCCTTTTAAAAATTCTTTCATTCTCTAGATTCCATCACAACAACATGAAATAAATATATACAAAATACAGAGGGCGGATATTCAAACTGCGTCAGAAAAAGTGCGCAACAGCAGGAGCAAGCACAAGTCCAATTGCGCATAGGCGCAACAGATGTGATATTCAAACATGGAGCAAAACAAATTGTGCAAGCAGCCAACATCTGAATATCGCACAAACTGCGCCATAGCGCAACCAGGAAGGGGAAGCTGAGCAGAAAGGTTGCGCCATAGCACAACAAGGCTAGCCCAGCTGAGCAGTCCAGAGGTGCCATAGCACAAGCAGAGCCCCCCCACCCCCAGCAGAGCAATGGACCTGCACAACCAGGGTGGCAGGCTGGGGCCACCGCCAGCCATGCCACACATGGGCACAGGAACACACTGCAGAACCAACAAGACACCCGCACACCCCAAGCACAGAATCACTGGGGAGGGATGGATGATCCACTGGCCCATGGGGACAAGCCAACAAAGCACAGCAGGGCCATGGACGCCCCAGCACAACCACTGTCAGCCTGAGACTGCCACACACAGGGGTTGACAACCACAGTGCACAGCAGCCCCCATCTGCACAGCACACCCTGCACCGTGACCCCAAGACACCACCCATGTGCAGTGACTGTCACTGCAGTAAACACCATGCATCCCCCCGGCACACGTCAACCTCATGTAGCATAGAACCATACAAGCCAGACCCACCCTGGGCACCCAGCAGTGGGTGGCAGCAGATGGCAAGACCGACTGAAAGTCACTGCCACACCGGAGACACCTCCTCATGCACCCACACACGCACACACACACATACCCAGGACCATACCACCCCAGATGGCATGCACACCACTGCAACTGAGCAACCATAGCCAGCTGCAAATCAGAGACCACCACAGTATTCATAACAAAATATATATATATATTGGAAAACAGAAATTACAACAACAGATCAAGAACAAAACTATATACAGATATGTACAAGACAAGGGGGTAGGGGTACAAGGTAGGGGTGGGCAAGGGGTATGGGTGAACAACTGGGAGAGGAAGGCAGGGTGGGAGGGATGGGTGAAGTAGAGGAAGCACATCTATCACCTTGCAGGTTGGTCTGCTGCTGCCTGGTGCTGTCTCTGTCGCCTCCGCGTCCGCCTGACCCCATGGCGCTGAATGTCCTGGAGGATGTCATGTGTTGCCATGGAGACCCTGGTCAGCCGCTGGAGGGCACGGTCCATCCTGCGTAGGATGCTGAGGCCTAGGAAAAGGGAACACAGTCAATGGCTGTGACTGTCCACAACCCTGAACACCACCCATCCTGCAAGGCATATAGCCCAGTGCCCCGCACCTGTGATGGTATGCACCCACCCACAGTGACCATGCACATGACACGCCCAACCAGGCAGCACCAGCTATGTGCACCACTGCACACACACACTGCCCATGTCCATCACAGCACAAACAAGGCTGTCAAGTGACGTGGCAATGTGGTGGGATGCCAGTTCCACAGCCATGTGCCCAGTGCATGCATGGACCACCAGTGACACACACACAGACGTGCAGTGACACTGGACAGTGATGACTGTCACCTGTGTCGTGCATGGTTGTGTTGTCCATGGCTGGTGGTCATGCCCACCCCCTCCAGCATGCAATAGCATCCATGATGTAATGATACTCACACTCATCAAGCAGCTGTGGCTGCTGCTGCTGCTGCTGCCACTGCTGTGGCCCACCCCTCACGTCTCCTCCGTCCACCACCTGGTCCCTGCCACGGCCCTCTTCAGCCTCTGCCTGCATCCTCTCCACCAGGCCTGTGGGTGACAAATGTTGAGAAAACATCAGTGTGACCCCAAAGCAGATTGCCCCTGCCCCAGTGAGTGTGCCTGCCCACACAGCCAGACCCATGCATCTCACACCTGCACACACTGACACAGCCAACCATGGCAGAGCCATCCCCCATGCACCGCCACCAAAACACAGTCACACCCCTACGGAGAATACAGGTGCAGAGATGGTACACCCACCTGACCTAGGCACAATGCCCCTTGTGGCATGTGACCTCAGGCGTCGAAGCACATCCGGCTCCCTCCTGCGGAGGTCACTAAACCTGTGCCTGCACTGCTCCACAGACCAGCACTGCCCTGTGACCCTCACTAGGTCAGTGGCCACCTGCAGCCACACCTGGTGTGGGCCATGTGAGGGCTCATCCCGTACAGTGCCTCATAGTGGGCTCAACCAGGGCCACCAGGTTGGCCACCTCCACCTGGCTCCATTGGGGAGCTCTTCTGCGTGCCATATTTTGGGTCATACAGCAGGCAATATGGCGCCCAGCGCTGCAGCCCCATGTGGAAATGTTTGCAATAAACCACCATAGGTTCCAATCGCGCTGTTCGTACAGCGCCATCAGTTCACATAGCGCTGTCACCAAACAGCGCAATAGAGCCATACACATGGCAGCCGAACAGCGCCAGGGGGCAAAGGTCGGACACCAGGTCAGGGGTCTATGACGCAAGGCCACGCACAGTGCCATCTGACATCTATGCATCCTGCATGACCGATCACCTGCGTGCCAGTGCCACAGTGGACTATTGCGCAGTAGTGCCACAGCGCCATATGGTGCCCAGTGCTGTAGCGCCACTGGCACAATGGTGGCCATGGCCTGAATTGCCGATCGCGCACAGCACATCATCAGCACAGCAGGCGCTCACGTAAGCTACCTGGGCATGCACAATGCAGTGTACCACACAGTCACAGATCTGCGCCATTGGCTCAGCCGCTCAATCAGACAAGCAAATTGCAACAGCGCGATATTCAGCCGACACATGCAAAATCATCTGATCAGCCATTCAAAGACGCAGTGGTGCGATTTGCATCTCATTACAGTTGCTCACTCTAATTTGCATGCATTGCACTATAAATGTGCGACATTGGGCTGCGCTGGCCAGATTCGGTTACTGCAGGTGAGAGGTGGGTTGCATGCTGTAGGATGTTCTGGACAATGGTCATGGGATAATGCTGTAGACTGTACAGTGACAGGAGTCCACTTCACCCATACAGATCGTCATGACCGAGCAGAGCCAAGGTGAGGGTGAGGATGGTGGGTGGAGGAGGAGGCCCAACTTCACCACGGCGGAGACAGAGGCCCTCTTCCAGGCCTACCTGGAGGAGGAGTCACTACTGAGTGGACGGCGGGGCACCCCTCAGGCCCGTGCGGCTGCATGGGAGGGGGTAGCTCAGGCAGTGAACCTGCATGGAAGCCACCAGTGCTCCATGCAGGAATGCAAAAAGAAGATGGGGACATACCACAGGAGGGTGAAGGAGAAGGTGGCAGCCCTCAGGGCGGCACGTGCTGGCACTGGCGGGGGCCAGCCAGCGGTGGTGGAGCTGACCCCAGCTGAGGACTGACTGGCTGCATCAATGCAGCGGAGTGCTATTGAGGGCATACCAGGAGGTGGATTTCAGACAGGTGGAAGCCCATCACTGCACGGTATGACATGGTGGTGGTGTTGGGGGGGGAAGGTTGTTCACATGCACTCACATGTCCTCTCTTTCAGTTACAGATCCTGTTCATCTTCAGGGGGTGGTGGTGGTGGGTCCAGGCAGTGAGGAAGACCTGCTGGACATGGAGGAGGGTCCATCCACCTCTGTCACCAGCCAGCATGCACTGAACCAGCATGCACGCCGGGCTGCCAACTCTGGTGTCGGTGAGTCGGGTGTGGGGGGTGCACAGCCTGTGTCTCAGCAGTCTGGCATGCAAGCATGCCAGCACTCTGTGACTGTGGCTGTAGCACGTACCTGCACCATTGATGATGCAAGGACTGCAATGGGCAGTGACATGTGTGTGTCCCATGACAGACACACAGCAGGCCAGCACGTGCCCCTGGGCCTAGCTGGTTCCAACGTGTGTGCCAGCATGTCGGCACAGTCCCAGGCTGTGCCTGTCAGCACCGTGGTGCAGCACTGGTGGCTGTGCAGGTGTCTGGCACTGTTGCGCCATAGCAGTGGAACGAGTGGTCCCTGGGGCACAGCGGTTGGAGGGGCAGCAGCAGCAGTCACCCACCAGGTCTGGGGGTACAGTGTCCAGCGGTGGCACATGCCCACCACCCTTTGATATGCCCATTCCTGGTCCTGGTGAACAGCACCCACCCTCAAGGGGTGTTGAGCATCAGGACCTTCCATACCCTGGGGGACAGGATGCCGTTGTGGCAGAGTACCCATTTGAAGAGCACACCCGCCTGCTACGGGAATCAGTACAGCAGCAAAGGCAGGTTGCAACGTCCGTGGAGGCACTGTGTGTGGCTGTGGAGTGGCACAGCAGGGACTGTGCTCTGGACCATGCAGAGATGGTCCATATGTGGATGGATGTGACCGCCGCCATTGACAGGCAGACCCAGGCATTGCTCGCTGTCGTGGCTGCATTGGGCACACAAGCAGGTGCTCCTGTACCGCGCACCCTACACAGTACGCTCTCCATTCCCCATTCCCGGTGTCGTGCGACACCAAGCCTGTCGATGCCGGGTTCTGCTGTGGGCATCCCAAGCACCCCTGGTGCAGGTATGTTTGGCATACTACAGACCCCACTGCAGACAAGGTCGCGATCGCTCAATGGGACCCCTGGTGGTCCATCGGTGCCACCCCATGTGGCCCCTGCTCAGCCTGCCAGTGCTGTTGGGTCACGGTGGGGCCACCCACGCATCTGCGGTGGCTGTGGAATGGTGCAACATGACTGACCTGTTTCCCAGTGCGGGCCCTGTCTGGTGCTGCCCTGTGTGCACTGTGCGTCATGGTGGGCAGTGCACTGGTGGGTGCCCCGCACATCACGCTGACATACGGACCACCTGCATCCTGCCTGCTGTCCACAGGTGCGTGTGCATGATGATGCCTGCATTGTACTGTACACCAAGGTGCAAGGGTGCCCAGCATCTGACACATGTACTTGGACAGTACAGGTGGTGGGTGTGGTCTGTGGATCTGTGTGTTTGCCATGTCTGTTCCTGCTCTGCTGTGCACCTGCCCATGTGCGCTTTGTGCCTGGTGTGTGTGTGTGTGTGTCCATATGACTGTTCACGCCTCCCTGATGGTGTGTTTGTGTGCCTGGTCCCTTCCACTCCCCTTGCCGTCATGCACCCTGGTGTGTCACTCTGTGTGCCTGTGGGTTGTGCCAGGACAGTGTTCTTTGCACATGGCCCCTTGACTTACCTGTGTCATGCATAATGCTCCTCCGTGATGGTGTCCCAGTGCAGCTGGACCTGCGGATCAGTCGGGGTCCCGCCCGTCAAGGGGGCTGCTCATCACCATCAACACCGGTGCCACTGGCGCCCCATCACTGTCCCCTCTTCAACCTGTAGGGCTATCCCACAGTCTTTGGCCATGTTGTGCAGGATACAACAGGCCAGGAATATCCACAGGCCTTTGAGGGGCTGTACTGTAGCGTCACGCCGCGGTCTGGGCATCGAGTGTGCCTTGAGCATTCCAAACACCCGCTCAATGATGTTCGTGTGGTGGCATGTGCCTCATTATAGCGTTGCTGCGATGGGGTCATGGGGTGCCGTGCGGTGTGAGCAGCCAGGGACGGAGTGGGTATCCGCTGTCACCTGTGTGGAGATAGTGGAGATCAGTATCATGTTCAGGTCCATATTGCCCATATCCCTGTGTGCCACTACCATGGCACCTGTAGCGTCCACCACCCTTGCTTGTTGCATTTCCTACATGCGTTACTCACCCACTAGATGGCCTGTGGGGATGTCCCCACTCTTGAATCGATGGCACAGTGCGGACCGATGCCATGTGAAGGCATCATGTGCTCTGCCAGTGCCAGGTGTGTGTACAGACATTGATTATCACGCCCAGTGGCATCACACACCACCTGGCAGTTGACACTGGAGAAGCCCTTTCTGTTCTATATGCGGCCCCATCGGGCCAGGTGGCATGCGAATGGCCACATGGGTGCAGTCTATGGCCCCTGCATGCCAGGCATACGTGCTACCCTGTGGAACTCCTGCATGTTTGCTGTGCGGCTCTGCCGGCGGTGCTGGGGAAATGGATGTGCTCCGCGGCATGTGGCAGCAGTGAGCTGAGGAATTGGGTGAGGATACGACGCGTGGCCGACTGTGTGATGCCTGTGGTGTCCCCTGTTGGCCTCTGGAAGGTGCCTGTGGTGAGCAGGCACATGCAGGCTATCACCTTGGTCTCCACTGACAGAGCGTGACTCCGTCGTGAGGGTGCCTGCATCACATCATTGCACAGCTCACAGAGCCGCCTCAGTATTGCCCTGTTCAGGTGGTACCGGCCCATGATCTCTACATCTGTGTACAGCTCAAAGCTGATGCGGGCATGGTACTGCCTGTTGGGGGCGTACCACAGACGGGCCCATCCACGGCCACGTCCCCCTGCACCTTGCATTCTCACCCTCATTACAGCTTCCATGTGGAAGCTGCCACTGTCCATCTCCTGGCTTGTGACCCCCTGGCTGATGTTGCTCTGTTACCCTCTGTCCTGACTGCTACTTCCACTGCACCAGGCACCCCCACTGGCCTCCGCAGCCTATGCCCCACACTGCTTCCTTGCCTGCCCTGGCCTGTCCACTGTCTGTCTTTCTCTCTCTCTCTCTTCCCCACTTGGCATCCATGTAGCGTTCTTCGCCTCTTCCTTGAGCCTTTTATTTTGGCTCATTTTCTGCTGAAGCATAAATTCCGGCTGTTCGCTGTTGCGCGTGCATAAGTCTTTGAATATCGCATTGCTCTTTATGCATGGATCCACCCCTTCGGGTTGTGCATGCCTTCATTTGCATTGCGCTGTTGCTCAGCATAAGTTGGTGGTGCAACTGCCTCCTGCTGAATATCGCAGAATGGCGACTTTTGACTTCAGCATGGCGCAAACCTTTGAATATCCGCCCAGATAATCTAATCTATAACATTTCAAGAATAAATACGGAACAAACCTCTACAAGGATATTTATTGCACAAAACGGTAAGGATAGGAGAGAAAGGGGAGAGGGAAGGATTTTATAAATAGATATGAATAAGTATATAAAAGACTAGAAATGAACTAGAAATAGGTGAAACATGGGGGGGTGGAAGACACTGCATGGTTGGTGAAAGAAATAGGGGCAGCAGACAGGCCATGTGTAGTGCAAACTCAGTTCTGGTCAATTCCCTTCTTCAGAAGATCCATATGGAAGGGTTGACTATGTGAGACAGCTTAACTACTCCAGCATAGGTGGTGTTGATTAGTATCAGGTCAGTATTTAGTAAAACGTGGGACAATGTGGGTACTGTATCTACTTCTCTGAGCTTGTTCCCCCCTTCCTTGGGTTCTCAATAACACATTGTATGGGGCATGGGGCAGCAAGGTAGCCATTATCTCTAGGTCAGGGCTAAAGGCTATGTCTCTCCTGGTGGAGTATCCAGCTATGGTTGACCATGTGGCCACTGCATGTGGTGGTCTAAAATGTAGGGTCCTGTTAACTTTATTTAAAAATGCCTTTGTGAAAAACAGGGCGCTTTACATAAACAAAACATAATTCCAAAATAATAATAATACATAAAATAATATCAGATCATTAGAATACAGATCAATGTTAACAACATAACTATTTCAGTCTCCCACAAAAGTTTGAGAAAACAACCAGGTCTTAAGTTTACTTTTAAAGATGGTGAAAGACATGACAACACGGATATCGAAGGGTAAACTGTTCCATGGTAATGGGGCCAATACAGAAAATGCTCAGTCACCAGGTGACTTTAATCTTGATTTTGGAACCACCAATAGACCTGTACCAGTGGAACGTAACTCCTGCATATCGGAGTGGGTTGCAAGAAGCTCACCAAGGTACTCATGTCCCAGTCTGTTAATGGCCTTAATAGTAAGTAAAGGAATTTTAAAGTTGATCTGCCATTTCAAAGAAAGCCAGTGCAGAAAGCATAGTGCTGGAGTGATAGGATTACTCCTCTTAACTGATGTAACAAGTCTAACTGCTGCAATTTGCACTAGCTAGAGATGGCAGATCTGACCTGCTGGAAGCCCCAGTAGAGTGCATTTTCAGTAGCTGAGGCCCAAGACAACAAAAAGTGGTCACTAGTGTTAGCAGATCATCTCAGGCAAGGTAAGGATGCCATCCTGCTATATTCTTTATATGACAGAAGCCACTCCTGACCACAGCCAACACCTGAGGTACAAGAGTCAGCTCTCGATCAAGAGTGACCCCTAGTTTGCAAACTACCTCTCTAGCCTGAAGTTTCTCCCCCAAATCTGGGAAGGTGCAGGCTCTCCAAAATGAAAGACCTCGGGTGATCTGATCCCAGCAAAAACTCGGTATTTCCAGGATTAAGCGTCAGCCCACTATGGACCATCCACCCACTGATCTCCAACAGAGCATTCTCAAGCACGCTCACTGAAGAGCCTTGTCCAAGTTTAAATCAAAGATACAGCTGGGTATAATCTACATAGCAGTTAAAACCCAACCTATACTTCCAGATCACATCTCCACACAGAAGCAACAAAAGAGGAGACAAACTGGCACCCTCAGGAACGTCACAGTCAGTGACAGAGGAATAAGATCAGAATTTCCCCAGAACCACCAACTGATGGCGATCACTAAAGAAGGATTGGAACCAACCAAAGACTGTCCCTACCACCCTAACAAACCTCCTCATAGGCTCCAGCAGCTCTATATGCTCAACAGTGTCTAATGGAGATGACAAATCAAAAACGATCAAGACAGAAACCTCTCCATGGTCCCTTTCAAGGATCAGATCATTTAAAACCCTTACAAGGGCTGCCTCAGTGCTATGCTGAAAACAGAAACCAGAGTAGAACAGCTCATAGATGGAGAATTTCTCCAGATGCTCCCTAAGCCACACCACAACCACATTCTCAATAACTTTACTGAAAAAAGGTGAGTTAAAACTTGTAGTCATCCAGATTTAAATTAGCCTCCTTTAGGAGTGGTTGGACCACTGCCTTTTTCAAGACAGTAGGAAACACACCCTCCCTCAGAGAGGCATTGACATCTTCATCAAGTCCTCAAGGGCTGGACCAATCACTGCCTCACCATTTTTAATTAGAGAAGCAGGAACAAGTTCCAGCACACACTGACTGGAGCACAGCTCAGATAGCACTCTGCAAATCTCCATCAAGTCAGTACGGTGAAACTCAAACCAGATGACCCTAGTTTGCTGACACCGCTCTTGACCACTGCAATTGTGTAAAGTCCCCATGGAGGAAGCCTTGGCCTGAATATCTGCAGTCTTGACAGAGAAGAAACTTACAAACCCATCACACCTTTCCTGAGAAATCTCCCCCAAATCTTGGTTAAGGGATTCAGGACTACTCTAAAGAGGGCAGTGGGTCTGTTTTTATCAGGTGCAATGATGCCCAAGGAGAAAGTTCTAGTGGCTATCATCATCTTCTAGTATTCTCTGTAATGAGCAGCCAAGATAAGACTATTGAAATCCCAACCAGATTTCCTCCAGTTGTGTTTTAACTTCTGGCCCCTCGCTCCAAGAGAACAGAGTGCATCTTTAAACCATGGTGCACTCCTCCTCCTCCTAGGCGAGGGGCAGCAATGGACTGGCACTAGAGCATCAACAGAAGAGAAGCTGTTATTACACAGAACCTCCACTGCCTCAGTGGTGCTTCTAGTAGAACCAGCAATAACACAAGAGATGTACACAGATTCCCAAAAGCTTTAGGATTGAGTTCCCAAACTCTACTGTGGACCCTCTCTGAAGGGGTAGAAAGACATTGAGGGGCCATCAACCTAAAATATATCACAAAGTGATCTAACCAGACCACAGGATCAATCCAGGAGCTGTCTGCCATTATCCATGGTTCAGTGTGTGACCTCCCTCACATGTCTGACAGTCCGAATATGCTTGGTAAAACCCAGCAATTCCATCCAATGGAGGAGTACAGCAACAATCCCATCATCCACAGCATCTACCCAGCAGTTGAAGTCCCCAACACCAAGAATCTCAGGACTCCAAAAGATGAGCAGACACCAAGCCTAAGAATTCCTCCAAAACTCCTGTCCCCACCACCTTGAGGAGGTGATATTCCAGAAGAATCTTACAAATTAGGCCACACATGTCATGGTCACACTCCAAAACAACCCTGCTCTCCCACCTAAACTGCCACACCCTTCAGGTTGGATCTATAAATTATGGCCACCCCACCCCGATGCCTCAAAGCAGGGTGGTGTATGACAGAATGACCTGGTGGAACCAGCTTGGAAATATAAATACTGGCATTTTCCCCAGCCATGTCTCAGTCACACAAACCAGGTTGTACTAAGAGGAGGATAAAATCACATCCTCAAAATGATAGTTTTACTTACATCTGACCTGGCAGTTATTAAAAGCACCCTCGATGGAGTGGTGATGCTACTTTGAGTACCAGCACCTAGTGGCCTCTGAAAGGGGACAGAGACCAGGACTAAGAATGACCTCCTCCTTGCAAGGGAACATGGAGCACTTTCTTTCATGGTTACTCTAGATTAGTTATGTGCCTTTGGCACCATTGAACATTGGTAACATTTATAATATAGGAGTGTTGCTGGTATGGCCAGTACTGTGATCACTTCTCAACAATCGCCATCAGTTGGTGGTTTGGGGGAATTTCAGATCTTTGCCTGATGACATCAGCTGGGTTTCATTTCATCTGCTTAGTTGTTTACTGTGTTCCTGCTGGGCTTGGAGAGGTGATCCAAAAGTACAGCAGGGTTTTCAGTGCTATGCAGATGATACCTAACTGTATCTGTCATTTAAACCCAGGCAGGACTCTCCCGCCATTCCAGTGCTTGAGCATGTTCTGTCTAAAATCAAACTGTGGATGGCTCACAGTAAACTGAAGCTGAACCCTGGCAAAAGAGTTGCTTCTGATTGGCCTGGAATGTCTCAGATCATCTGTGTTGGATAGCCTAGATCCTACCACAGTTAATTGAATAAGACTTGAGGCTTGGCAGGTTGTCTGAAACATAGTGGGTCATTTTGGACATGGCTTTGATCTTGATTCTTCAGGTGTCGGTTTTGGTCCAGAGTGGCTTTTACTATCTTAGAAACATCACTGGATTGTTGCCCAACCTTGATCGGATCAATCTGGTTACACTAGTGCTTGTGTTTGTCATCTCCCGGCTTGAGTACTGCAATGCACTCTACTGAGGCCTTCCAGCAAAGTTGATCCACTCTGTTCAACTGATGCATAATGCTGCTGTTAGATTTTTAACATCTACAAGAAGATTGGAGCACTTCACACCTGTTCTTTGCGCCTTGCACTGGTTACCAGTTAGATAGCAGATTGACTTTTAAGATGCTGTTTTCAGCTTATAAGGCCCTCTAGGAATGGGGTCACTACTACCTCAGGGATCTCCTTGTAACCTGCACCAGTGTCTTGGAGTTATGTTCTTCACAAATGTGGAACTTTCTCCCTTTGGTCAGTTTGACTGACCCTCAGTGAACTGTTTAATAAGCTGATAACCTAGTTATTTAATGAAGCCTTCCAGGGTACTTGATATGATATCTGAGAATTTATAGTTACCAGTTTTATGGTTATGTAACCTACCCTTTATATAGTGGAAAAATTGTTTCATATCTACTTTTCTGTAGAAGTTGAATTATGAAATACCATTTATGATCAACAAATATTGTTTATTATTGTGCTGCACCTTGGTTTAAGAAAGGCATATTTATATGTCTGTCTGTCTGTCTATCTGTCTGTCTATCTATCTATCTGTAACCCCAGGGTTGGGTTGGTGGTATTTTTGTGTAATTAGCGCTGTGCAGTGCCTCCATATGTAACCCCCTACCTGGGACCTGGGTTCGGAGAGTAAACTGTTGCTCGGTATTTTGGCTAGGTTTGACTTCTAGTCGGGGCACCCAAGTAACTCCAGACACAGGAAGCAATAACTGTAATGTCCAAACCAGGAGTGGGATTCTAGAGTGTGGCTTTTATTCACAACACAACAGAATAATAAAGCATAGATGGACCCAACGGGGCTACACTCCTGGTAATGCAGATTTACAGAGATCAGAACACATCTTCTACACACTGTAACTTTAGGTTTAGAAGCACACAGGGCACTCAGCCCAAACTTGTACTCTTGTCTGGATTTCCCTGGCCTGGCACATCCGACCAGCCTTGGACTACTTCCCTGCATGGCACATCCGGCCAGCAACTGGACTACTTTCCATATGGCATGGAACATTTCTCGGTGGCTCCCTAAACCACCCATGAGCACATACAGGCTCCATTAAGGAAAATTCTTCCATCTAATCCCATGTCTGGGTTCTTTCCCCAAACACTGGCCAAGTGCCGAAGAAAGCAACAGGTGTCCCAAAGCGTAACCCGAGAGGTGAATTTGGTTACTACTGATGGGGTCTCCCACCTCTTGCTCCCATAATTCATACCCAGCCATTCCTTTGTTCTAAAACACCTCTTCCATGAAAACTCTAATGATTGTAGATTATCACTTAAATGTATATCACATTCAATCTACAGTCTCTGAAACTCCAGTGCTGACTTGAGGCATACTTGTAAAGTGGCTATGTCCATCCCTGTAGACCCCCACTGATTAAAGATATCCAGAACCCACACTCTTTAAGCCCCGTACTTGGCTGTCCTTTCTGACCCACATTAGCAGATACTTAATACACACTGTCTCTGGTGAAACATTGGCCCTTTTTAAAAGCAGACTCACCCCTGATTGCAGGTGCCCCACAGGCTTCTTCTCAAAGAAAAACACAACATCTTCTTGGTGCATCACGTAAATCTTCAGGCAGCTTTCTATCTTCACCTAGCCAGGCCAAGGGATTGCCCCTGGAAGCTGGCTATTGGTTCCCCCCATCCCTGTAGGGATGGGGCCCTGAACCAACTGGGGAGCAGTCTCTACCACTTCAAATGTATTCTTCTGTGTTCCTCTTATGGTGAGAACACACACCAAATACAAACTAGCTCTATATCAGAGCAGAGGGCTCTGAGGGCCTGCCTACAGCAGAACACCTCCTTCCCCTACTGAGCCTACTTCAAGACTAAGTCAAGACTGACTTCAAAACCTCGCAACGTTCTATCTAACTACCAGCTGCAACATTCCAATGTGGCTTATGCTGCTGCAAGAATTCTAAATGATGTCATTTCTCCAGCTCAGCAGAGACTGAGCACAGAGCAAGACAGAGTGAAACCCATCTAGCTGGTGCTTCACTAGCTGCCTGTTCTTGCCTGCCACTAGGTCTAACTTGGATTCTTGTAACCCCGGATAACATGGGGGTTACATATCTATCTATCTATCTATCTATCTATCCATCTATCTATCTATCTATCTATCTTTTCCAACCCATTGTGCAGCACATTTTTTATGGTGATTGGTTGACTCATTTCCCATTAGACCCAGGCTCATAAGTAATATACTTCAGGTTCTTGTCATGCTGAAGTTTCTTTTTGAGTCCCACATGATTGCTGTAGTATTGTAGTTACCTTTTGGAATTGTTGATGTAATCATTTCAGAGAATTAGCACACCTGCTGGTGTTTCAGGTATAGAACAAACCATTGCTGGTATGGGATAAAATATGGGTCTAAAATGGGAGATGTGCTTTCCAACCATGGACTGAAAGAAGGAGTAAACCAGTGATGGAATTAGTTGTATTTTGAAGGTGATCATCTCACTCACTTCCTCTGTTGAACAGCAACTTACCATGTTGATCCTTCCTGGTCTTTTGTAGACCTTTGCAAGACCATCAAATTGAGGGTGATATGGAGTAGTATGCAGTTTCTTGATGTTGAGAAGATACATAGCTCCTTAATAAGGTCAGAATTTAATTGTCTACCTTGAAAAGAGTGCAATGTCTCAGATATACCATGCTAAGCCTGTGGGATGTACCATTCAAATATGCATCTTGCCACAAACATTACAAATTGATCTCTTAGCAGATACAGGTGTACAAAGTTTGTATAATAATGATCCATCACAAGTAAAACATAGCAATTGCCCCTTTTGGAAATAAGCAGTTATAAGCCACCATCCACCCACATAGTGACAAAACCAGGTCTTCCTATTAGATGAAAGGGGCTGGCCAAGGTTCCTCACAGAAAAAAAAGGTTGGTGGACACTAAATGTGGGTGTATCAGGCATCAATAAAGCACATACAAAATACAATTGTTGTCAGCCTGGCAGTATAGCCTGGAAGTTAGAGCAACAAGCTGTGAATGAGCTTGGTACATCCACCAGACCTGGACTTGATTCCCACAGTCTCCACTTGTATACTGTGTGATTCTAAGCAAGTGACTTAATCTTCCCAGTACTCCTGGGTCACCCCTGAAAACAGGTATTTGCACCTAGTGGGCTTTACCCAGTTACTAAAGAATAATAAAGAAAAAAAACACTGTCCACGCCTAATGGTATATTTCTTGCAGTGCAGTTTTATTATTTCATCTATTCAGGACAGCATTCACTGTCACTTCACTCTGTTCAAATTCTATCACCCCATCACAAAAGAGAATCAGGGGCCCCATGAGCTACAATGTTTCAAGTGTCAATTGACCTCCAGCAAACAGGTCTTCACCTAGCACTTGACCACCACTTGTTGCTTCTCTGACCCCATGAGGGAAGGCCCACAAGGGTCAGGAGTAGACTGTAAGAGGTTTGCTCATTCTCTTTGTGTTCCCAAAGGCCTACTTTATACAGTAACTCTCTCTTTTCTTGGAGCCAAAGCATTCAACATGTATAATTCTGGACAGGAGCTCCCATATGCTCCTAACTGGAGCTCTAACTATGTATTCCTATACTTATGATATTTTGCATCCACCGGTTAGTTAAACTTCCCTACCTGGTAAAACACAGTAGAGTTTGGGAAAACAAAGACCTCCCATTTCTCCTCTTGTTTTACCCCATCTTTACTTAAAAGCTTTCCTCCAGGTCATAGTATAAGTCAGTTCTGTCAGTACTGGTCTGGAGGGACTGGACGATGAGCACTACAGGACATCTCTGTGGCCACTGTGGCCCCAGCAACAGAACAGACTTGGACTTAGGATGATTACTGGATTGTGTGCCCTCTGCAGCCCTACTCCCCAGGAAGAAAAGCCTATTAAGGTGAAATAGTGGTGAAACAAAAGGGGGAGGGGTGAAGTCATGTTGTTTCCCATCTTTACTATGTTTTACCAGGTGGAAAAGGCTATTAAGTGTTGGATGCAGAACTAAATGTGATTCTGCTTCTGATTCCCATGCATTAATTGGCGTCAGATCAGAATTGGAGCTATGTTGATTTTCCGATAATTTGATGGTGCAAACAGAATGGATTCCATTGAATCCAATAAACCCTAATGGAGCCAGCTGAATAATTTTAGTGCAAAGTCTTTATTCAAGGACAACAGTCACATGCATTGTACAAAGTGCAAAATCAGGATGAAAACAGCAGAGACTTCCCTTACTGATCCTCCCGGTGCATTTGACATCAATCAATGCTTTTTTAAAGGTACCTGGACAAATACTGGAGTGAGGATCAGTCGTAAGGCAGATAATGGAGTATGTGGTAGTCATGGGGGGGAATACAGAGTTGTGGGGTGGTTATGAATGGATGGAGTGGGGGTTGTTATGGGGCAGAAATGGGGGTATTGAATGACTGGGAGAGATACTTGGGTAGGGTAGTTGTGGGGATAAATACTAGGGTGTGGGCTGGTTGTAGGGAAGCTACTGGGGTGTATTAATTGTTGTAGGGTACATACAGGTGCGTTGTTAGTTACAGAACAGATATTAACATTTGAGGTAACTAGGGAGAAGATACAGGAGTGTAGGGCAGTTGTGTGTCAGATGCAGGGGTGTTAGCTAGTTGGGCAGATACAAGGGAGTGGGTGATTACAGTTGAAGATACTGGGGAGAAGGCTTTTGCAGAAGCAGATACCTGGTTGCACTATAGTTGTGGGGCAGGCACTGGGGGATGGTTGCAGGAAAATACTGGGGTATGGTATATTTGTGGACACATACCAGAGTATGGGTAGTTGTGGGACAGATACTGTGGTGGGGTGATATTTGTGTAGCAGAATGGGGTGTGTGGGATAATTGTGGTTTACATACTTGGTTGGGGGCAGGTGTATGGCAAATACAAGGGTGAGGGGCAGTTGCAGGATAAAGACTGGGGTGTGGTGAACTCAGGGGCAGAAATAGTGGTGATGTAGCTGCCAGTTAGATACTGGGGTGTGGGGTAGAATATCGGGTAGCTGTGGCCTTCTGTCAGATGCTTTCATTATGTAGAAGAAATGCATTTTGTAAACTCCTTAATTCATTTTGAGGACAGAGTGTATTGTGTCAATTTCCTAACTTCATTATGTGGACAAAATGCATTCTGTCAAACTGCTAACTTCATTCCAGGGATAAAATGCATTTTGTCAAATAGCTAATTTCATGCTGTGGAAAATTGCTTTTTGTCAAACCACTAACTGCATTCTGTGCAAAAATGTTAACATTACAAACAGCACCCAACTGTACTTGGGCTTCATAGACTGAGACAGGGGGTTGGTTATAACGTAAATACAGAGAAGCAAATGCACCAAGCTTGCCTTTGGATACATTAGTCTTCATTCTGAAAAGGACTACGCCACATGGGGAATTGTGTCTGACAGCCAGAAGGTAGGCAACTCACATTTATATCATTTAAAGAGGACAGGAAATCATTTCTAACTGGCAACCATTTATAAAGTTCTTATTCTCAGAAATTATATACATTACCCTAAATTATCCATATTTAGGCATACCTCTAGGCATAGCTCTGATAGGTCAACAGCTCATAATTGTCATTCTGTACACAACAGCCACTGGACAGAAGTCACTGCTTTTTAGAGCTCCCTTATTCTTCAATACTATACCAATTTCCTTGACTAACTGTCTCACTGTTCAGACATTCAAAAACAGACCGAAAGCATAGTTTGACACTATTAATGTGTATACATGTATCCAAGTGAAAAAGTAGGGCTTAATTTAATATGGTGTATGTTTTATTAATTGTTTTTAAGTGATTGTATGTATTATAATGTTGTAATAACTGGGGGACATTTTTTCTCATAGGAGAAGCTGGTTATAGTTTGTCATTATAACCCACGGGTTATAACGGCAAACACATGCCTGCTTCTCCTCAGCCCTGCTCGCGCCAACTCACTCAGTGCAGTGCTACACTTGCCATCAAATGGCAGTCCCAGAAACAGTACTCTGAAACATCATAAAGACTAAGAAGTAAATATACAACTTTGACCCTCACTAACCTTTGGGAGGACTATCAGGCACCTTAGAATCTGACACACTCTGTCTTTTCTTCTCACACAAACAACTGTAAACTCTGACCTCTTCTCCTAGTTAACAAATTGCCGTGACGACTATGCTTGGGACTAAATAACGATAATTGTAATTCAAAACTGATATCACAAAGCACAACTTTTTAAAAAAATGTTTCCTACCATTTAACATTATTTTCCTACTGAAAATGTATTCTTTACTGCTAATTTAAGAAGCTGCCATTTTCAGAGTAGGAAGGAAGCTTTTGCCATTCTTGAACTCTTTTTAACTTAAAGCAACCTCATTATGCCTATGTTAAAAAGTTACTTGTGCAAACAAATGCATACATTGAAAAACTATGACACTATTCAGTTTCTGCTTTCCAATTGTCATAAATAAAAACAAGACAAAAGACTGTTTTTAAAGACAATGCTTTATTCAGTGAAATCTGGCTGGAGAAAAAACAACCCCCAGCAATTATATAAAACAACACATGGGGAAAAGTGCAAAACTCAAATTTAATGCACACCCTCAGTGTGGGATGCTTTGATAAACCCCTCAGGCTTCTCCCTTAGGTTTGTAACTCCCCACACCTCAGGTGTGCATTAAATCTTTATGCACTCCCCCATGTATTATTCTATATATTTGTTTTTGTTGTCTTTTTTGTAAAAGCTTGACACTTGTGAAAATGGGCAGCAATGCTCATCTTGCCAAGAAGTACAAAAAATAAAACTAAAAAATGAAAATGACATTTAACTGCACCTGCATAAAAAGTGATACAAAGAACATATTTTGCATTGTTTTGTTTTCATTGGCAGCATTTGGTTGCAGTTCTCTTCATGGAATCAGTAATTTGGAGTTTTAACTATGTCACAGTTTGTGCACAGAACTCTAGGCATAGTACTGATAGGTTAACAGCTCATAATTAACATTCTGTATATAAACCATGACATAGTAAAAACTCCAAATTACTGGTTCCATAAAGAGAACTGTAATAGAATGCTGCCCATAACACAAAACAATGTAATATACAGTTCTCATAACCAGTTTTTATTCAGGTACAGTTAAATATGGATAATTTAGGGGAATGTATATCATTTCTGAGAATCAGAACTTTATAAAACTGCCAATTAGCACAATTTTCCAGTCCTCTTTAAATATAGAGCCTTACATATTTGACAGAAGGTCCACTTATTTTCCAGGGACGTTTCTCACATATTCTGCCTCCAGGTTGACCTCCTTCAGGATCGAGTCCCTAAATCTCTCACAACTCATTACTGAATCTACCTGGCTCAATCCACATTCCTTAAACCACACCCTTCTGAATGGGGGTTCTCACCTCACACCCACACTGCATTGTTGCATCAGGTAAATTGCTGGATGCTTTTAATGGCCACTGCATGACTTACTGTGTCAGGAAAGTCCAGGGCCCTCCATCCCCCACCCCCCAGGTACATCTGGTCTAGGTCCCTGTGATCATTAAACAAAGATGCTCTACTGAGAAACATGTATGCAATAGATTGATTCCCCCTTCTCACTGCCTCTGACATAGATGTTGCCTCTCCCGCTTCACTCAATATTTACTTCTATCTGGGACAAATATGCCCCATCAAGAAGTCCAGGGTTAAAATTTTCCACCACCCTTTGATCACCACTGATTTCACTGATTTGTGCAAGACCCACATCAAGCCTGCACCCAGTTCTAATTCTCCTGCTCAATATCCAACCTCCACTCCTACATAGCACTTAGAAACTCTGCACAAAGGCCATCCGCAGCATCAAATCCTCTACTTCAAGACCAACCTCTAGAACAACCTCAACTGCTCCACCATGTTTTGGAAAGTGATCTACTCCTCTTTGATCCTCCAACCCAATCTGCTTCCCAGTCCCCATGGTAAATGGCACACCAGTCTCTGACCCTTCCTCTGTTGCTGCTCACTTGAATGAGTTTTCTTACCCTTGTGCTCTCCCCTCTTCACTCTCTCCTAGCTTATCTCCCCTTCCTCTGCCTCCATGCTCCACTCCATCTACCCCATCCTTGGGGTTTCATTTTCCTCAGGTCTCTGCTCAGGAAACCCTGCTTGCCCTGTCTTCACTCAACCAGTCCAAATCTAGGCCTGATGGCCTGGGCCCTAAACTCCTCTGTCTCTCAGCTCCTGCCACGCCTTCCCCTCACTCACCTTCTCAACTGCTCCATTACCCTATGCATGGTCCCTCAGGCCTGGAAGTTGGCCAAAGTTCTCCCCTCCACAAATGTGACAATCCATTCTCCTCTGGCAACTTCTGCCCCATCCCCCCCTTCCATCTCTTGCAATATAGCAAGAGAAGTTGGTCTAATTCTAGCTGTTTGACTTCCTACACTCTTCCAATCTCTCCTACACATTCCAATCTGGTTATCAGAAGCACCATTCCACTGTCTCCTCCTGCCAAGTGTCACTGACCCCATTCTTCTGGGTTGGGTCACAGACACGTAACAGTGGCCATTTTCATCAATCTGGCCAAGCCTTTGATTTGGTGGCCTACTTGCTCCTCTACTGGCCTCTCAACCTCCACTGTTGAATGATTCTGTTTCTACCTCTCGTGCCATCAGTAGTTGGTATCAGTTGGTGGTGTCCTGTCCCTTCCACTCCCAATCCAAGCTGGAGTAACACGGGCTTCATGCTAGTTCCTATCCTTTTCTCCATTTTTTTCAACAATCTTCCTTCTGCCTGCATCAGCTCACATATTCACATGTATGCAAATGACATAGTTCTCTAACCTCAAGCCCATCAAATAAGGCTGTGGAAGTCTCACTCCAGCAAGATTTCCACAATGTCCTTCATTGGTTTCATGTCAATCAGCTTTGAGCCAGCACCAAGAAAACTATGTTCATGACTTTTGGATCCAGCCAGAAACTGGCCAGGCTTGCTTCATTCCCTTCCTTCATCACCCTGAATGGTTCTTCCCTTGACATGGCTCATTCCTTCAAGAATCTCAGTGTGTGGCTTGACAGTTGACTTGATTTCTCTGCCCACATTGATGCCACTGTTGGGTTTCATGCAGGTCTCAACAAAAACATTGAAACTAGAACTTAAATTCCTAAAAAGCAGGTTTCTTCTTCTTCTACTACTACAAAGCAATATATGTGGTGATCTAGCACAGAGGTCAGTAGTGGCTAATTACCTTCTTCCAGGGGATGAGCTTGGCAGACATGAGTAACAAGGTCTTCTGTCTTCTTACATACTTCAGCTGACACCAAGATCTGCAACAGAGTAGATGATCCAGATTTGGTTGGTAGAATGAGAAGAGATCTGGATAAACTAGCAAAATGGTCAGAAGAGTGGCAACTGGAGTTTAATGCAAAGAAGTGCAAGATCATGCACATAGGGAAGAGAAACCCTGAAGCCACCTATAGGCTGGGAGGGGAGTTGCTGGCAGTCACAAGGGAAGAAAGAGACTTGGGCATCATCATCACCGATGACCTGAAATCATCCAAGCAGACCACTGAAACAGTAGGTAAGGCTAGAAGGATGTTGGGGTGTATTAGTAGGAGTATCACAAGTCAGAAGAGGGAGGTAATAATTCCTCTTTACTAGACACTGGTTAGGCCCCATCTGGAGTACTGCATGCAGTACTGGAGGTCACACCTTCACAAGGACATTAACTAAATTGAGGCAGTCCGAGAAGGGCAACCAAAATGGTGCAGGGACTGCATCAGAAAACATATGAGGACAGATTAACGGAGCTCAGTATGTATACCCTAGAGCAAAGGAGGGCGAGAGGTGATATGATCGAAACATTCAAACACTTTCAGGGCATTAACAAGGTGAAAGAGTCTAAAATGTTTGTTTCAATATAAGAAAAATAGCAGGACAAGAGGACACAGCATGAGATTAGAGGAGGCTGATTAAGAGGTAATGTGAGGAAGTTCTTTTTTCGCATAAAAGGGTGGTGGATGCATGGAATGGCCTACTTCAGGAACTGGTGGATAGGAATACAGTGCAGGGCTTCAAACAGGCATGGTATAGGCATAAGGGAGCAATACAGATGAGTATGAATAGATAGGCCATTGACAGAGCAAAGGCCGATGGCACATTCATAAGGCAGAAAAAAAATGGGCAGACTGGATGGGCCTTACGGTCCTTATCTGTTATCAACTTTTATGTTTCTATGTTTCAGCTCTGAACTCCTGCAGCATGTTGATAGCATGCTGCCTATATACTGAATAAAAAAGGACATAATCTCTGTACGTTAGCCACTCATACTTGTATTTCACACTTATTCCCTTAAAAGGAAGAAAATCTACAAACTTCAGACTCTCCCCTGCCTATAAGAAAAATAGCTCATGCCTGCATCACCCATCTCCAGGAAGGTTTCTAATGTTTAGATTTAGACACATTAACTCTATTGTAGTGCAACTCAGCAAATTATCACATGACAGCATTCTCATAAATTTCTATCCCTACAGTCCCTGCCTCAATACCAGTGAAGCAGATATCACATTTAATATTTAAGTCATTTAAATAAATACATGCTCTTCAACTGTTGGTAGTACTGAGACAATGTTTTATATAAACAACAAACATTGAACATGAAAATAACAACAAGAATAGCCTGAATTACAAGAAGGACTTTAAAAGTAACCTGTAACTAAGTGTCAGAAGAAAGCAGTGCGCAATCTCCCTCATTCAATAATTCATCCAATGTCAGTTGTGCTCAATGCATATTGCGGTCTATTCACTAATGGGTAGAAAGTATGGGTGAATCACGCATATCCCACCCGTGCTGCTCTGCACTCCCCGCATATGTGAGCACATGCCAGCATTCACATTCACTTGCCATCAGACCATGCCTCTATCCCCCTGGTGCACAGCCACATAGCAGAGGAATGTGGCAGTGTGGGGGTGGAGTGCGGGATGCTGGGTGGGGCATCCAATAGGATGCCCATCCCGGGTCCCATACTGTATCCATGTCTGCCCATGAGTGGGGGATACTGGGATGGCATGCAGCTCACCTGTTTTGAACACTGGGAATTTTCCAGAACAACCACCCCCAGCCTACCCAGGCAGCCCAGCAGGCTGGTACAGCTGTTGCAGGGGATCCCATTGCCCACACTCCCTGCCATTAACCTGTGGGGTCTGCATAAATACTTACAGAAGGGTCCCCTTGCATACAATTTACAGCCCTGGAACAGTGCGGTGGCATTGTGCATAGGCACAGCACAGGGCACACTCCCTGACATGCCCTTGCCCACCCTGGCACAAAGCTGCTTGGGCAGCCAGGGATCAGGTGCGCCTGTGATGAATATAATAAACCCCTAGCATGATTGTTAGTTGTCCTAAAATGATTAGTTTTAAGAAATCCCTAAGGAGTTATAGTCTTACAAATCGGCATGTAAATGCTATAATTGACTTTTAGATGATTGTATGTATTTATTTGTTTTTTGTATTTTGTACAATGTGTGTGTTTTGTATCTTGTATGTTTTTGTTACACTGGTTATCTGTGGAAATGGGCTTTTAGCCCACAGATCATTTAGTATAAAAATAAAAATGACATGAAATGAAAATGAATGCAGTTGTGGGTGTGCGGATTACTGCTGCGCAGCATTCAGGCATAGGAATGCCTGTTCACCTCAGATACATTGCATGCAGGCATTCCGACGCATTTGTGAATAGACCTCATTATTACCATTATTATGACATGTTTAGGAAGGAGTTCAGCACTCTGAGAAAAAGCACAAATTCAAAGTAATCCAAATCCAAGGTGAATTTTATTTGTGGCAAAAGCCTGAAAGTCCAAACACCCTTCTTTTCCCTCTTTCCCCCTGTCTATTCTTATTTCCGGCATCTGGCTTTACCCATTTCCATTGTACTTTCTAATCACCAGTTCTGTGACTTCAAGTCATTTTGTTTATACCGTCATAAGAATGTTTAGTGGCTTATTATTAAGTACAAAAAGATTAATATACAAGGGTCATATAAATTTAAAAGCTATTACATTTTACTTGCCCTAACATTTTAAACAGTGTGGAGTTGTAAATCTAAGAAGTGCGCCTATTGACTCTGTACAAAAGGTTTTTCAAGTTTTTTTCAAGTTTGTTTCACAAATGTGTGTTTGTCACTTTAATGGATTTTCTTAAAATGGTCACGATGTTTGTATTCCTCATACCTGCCCCTAAGGAAGGCCCTGTGTGGGGTTGAAGTGCTGGGGATATAGGGTGTTTGGACTTTCAGGCTTTTGCCACAAATAAAATTCGTCTTGGATTTGGATTACTTTAAATTTGTGCTTTTCTTCAGAGTGCTGAACTCCTTCTTGCTTGTATTTTGGGCTGGTGTCCTGTTTCCAGTACCGCAGAGCTTCTTAGGTGTGCACCTCCATAACTCTATAATTATGACATGATTATCTTTCCTAGCCATGAGACTTTTAAGATTTAATGATAGATTGTTTATGGGCACATTGAAAGAAGGAATGTAAGCATTTATATCAATTTGGGGTGGCTTAGAGTCATGCCAAGCTCAGTGTTATACATTGGAATGGGTGTAATAACTGTATCCCCTATCACAGTTTGATCACGTAGGAGTGAAACAGAAATTAGGATATGGGACATAACATTGCTTCACTCCATGCATAAAAACTTCCCAGAAGTCGGCTAGTCACCACACAATACTGACCTGCCATACTATAAACTACATTGGCTTGCTGAGTGTGCTGTGTGGTCAACTGGATAGAGCAAGTATGTTCTACCATAACTGAAATGTTATCAGGGACCGATATCTAACCGCCAAACAGCAGGCCATATTAGGTACATCCTACTGTTTCCTCTGGGGTATATATATATATAATCAATCTCAGTGGGCCAATCCTGGTTTTATACATAGTGCCCTCCAGCACCCATATGGAATGAGGTTTGGCCATCATGATGTACACATCTCTTGCCGCATCGAATACTGGTAAAAACTAAGTAAACGTGACAAACATACTCACTGACAATGTACACTTGGATCTATTCAGACAAGTGGACACAGGGTTTGCAGGATAGTTTATGTAGTTAACCCTATGTTTCTAATGGACTGTAAAGGGGGATGGCTACAACGGTCTTTAGTAAGACAATACCCTTGTGTAAGTTGTTCATCCTGGACACATGCCCCATAAATAGTACAAATAATTTCTTGCCCTGATTTCTTTCACTTGGCCTTTTCATTGTTAATCCCAGTCAGATCATTGATTTCATCTTGCATTTCCTGAAACAGTCATGCAATATTGTGCATATTATAAATAGTAAATTTTCTTCCTGGGCTAGACACTCAGTACCATGTATCATAGGCTTCAGTACTTGTTCTCCAGGTTTCTGTTGAAAATAATACATATGTCGATTAATGGTTTCTATATCTGCTCGGTGCCAGATAGACATTCCTGATCTGAATACCCCCTGATGCAGAACCAACTACCCCTTCTAGCTCCCTGACTCTCCTACACTTAAAAAAATGGCATCTTTTGATTTCCTTTCTTGTGTACCAATAGGGTCTTGAGCTTGGTTCTGTTAGACTGCTATAACTTCTATTAACATAGAAGCATGAAACAATGAAATATTCATTTCAACACAGTGTCTAAACTCCGTCATGTTCCAGTGAGAAACATGTAAAACAACAGGTACATATGTAAACTGAACATTATTTAATAAAGTCCCAGGGATAGAAGTAGCAGTCAATTCACTGAGTGGGCCCAGTCAGCTTTGCACAGTTCAGTCTTTTCAAGAGCCTGTAATGTGGAGGATGGCATAATGTTGGAAGCCAGTAGTGGCAGCCTAAGGACTCTCAAAGGGATACTTCTCATCACTTCATGTCCTGGATATTTGGTTGTTTCTGGCTCTATAACAGTCAGTAAAAATAAATGCTTGGATTGGATTGGTGCACTGGATTGCTGAACAATGATGCATTGTTTTCATACAGATGTATATGCTCTTGGTCATGTGGTAGTGTAGAGCTAGTGTCTCCTAAGTACGAGCCAGCAAGGCACTCATAAAACATTCATGACTGTCCAACATCTGATGCCATCATATCATGCATGCCATGGTAGTTGAAATGTAAATGGTGCTGTTGCTGCCAACCACATATCACTTACTTTCTGAAAGACAAAACAAATAAAGAGGAGAGCTTTGCAACCCCCATTAGTAGGTTAGTTCTGATTCTTTGAACAGTTGCAACTGATTTACCTGAAATCACTCATCAGTGGCTACTCTGACCACATACAATGTAAGTGACACAGTATCTGTGTAGGTCTCTTTTCTTTATATTTGTATCTGGCCACCATCCAACTGTCTGCATTTTCAAAGTGGTTTTGTCTGGCCCCTTGATGGCCTGACATGGGCAGATCAGGTACTGCAGAAAAAAATCCCGGTCCTGCACACAGCAGAATTTCAGTCTCAGAATGACAATTGTAATTTCTTTTATGCCTTTTAAACAGTTAAACTGCTCAGGTAAATGGGCTCAATTTGTTTTTCTATGAAGCTTGCCACAGGTTGTGGGGGCATACAGAAGGACCATGCCACCCCCCCCGAACTCCTTGTTTTGCAAGAAGATTGGCTTGAACATTGCCATTGCTAAAGGGAATGGTTTTTGAGTGGGCTTTAACCATTTAATAAAATTGACAGACTGCAGAAGTGGCCAGAAAAACAATGTACTGTGATAAAGCAACATAGATGAGGTACGTGCCATCTGAGGCAGTGAAACTTTCATGCTGTAAGACAGGTAAAAACTCTAGTATGGAGTAGCCAACCAAAGGTTGGGGTGGTGAACTCTCCTTCCCTCCCTCTCCAGACACAGTGCCATTTTCATACTATGGACCATGTATGCATACTAACACAGGGGACTCATATCTATGATGAAATGTTAAAATCTTAAAATGCTGAAATTAAATGGTCAATTTCAGAATATAAACTGTGTAATCAATCTTCTTGCAGAGAAAAGGGAAATCTGCATTTAACAAGATAAATCCTTGATGTCTGTGGACTGGACTGCAGGCAGTGGCTCTGTTCAAGCAGCTGCTCTGAGAAGTCACAATTGTCAAATTAACCCTTCCTTATTCAGTTTTAGTAGAAAAAACAGTTGTTAACACAGTAGGGATATGCCATAAGTTGGGACCCTCTTGTAACAGAGATGACACAGATGTGCCAAGCAGTGGAAAAGCTGCAAATAACTTCAAATGAGCAAACAAAACCAGCAGAAGGAGAATCTTCTTGTTTCTGTTCACAGTTAGGTATGTGACCTGCCCCTTCACTGGATTCCATGTCTCTTAAAGAATGATTTCAGTACCCAGATTTCTATTGGTGCATAGGGTAGGGATTTAATCATGTTAGTTCATACCACATGGTACTTTTGCCATAAATCTGTCCATATCAGAAAACACCTCTGTGTTCCATTATATAAAAAAGTATGCCTCTGTAATTTGATACCTTTACGTCAGCCTGCACTTATGAAACAGTTCCTCATTCTGCTTCTGCAATAGTTCCACTTTTTAATACACATTCCAACCAGATTCCAGTCCTATGTACATATACCAAAAGAATTAAAATATTCTGTCTGAATTCTGCTTTCTTAGACTCCAAATCATTCACAGTCACTTTATCCACTAACACAAACAAGCACAGTATAGTAAAGGTATTGCAGATCAAAACATTTCTCCAAATACAATTTTTCTGAATGAACACTTTTTTTTCTTACTCTGTCTCTCTCACTCTTTTCAAAACTTTCACGTGTGTGCATATGTGTGTGTGTGTGTGTGTGTGTGTGTAGACAGAGAAAACATTGTTGTGTTTTTAAAGCAGATTTATAAACTTTAGGTGATCAGACCAAAGTTGTTTTTTTTAAGAATATCAGGAAGGATAGCATAGAAAAAAATGAGGATTTATTTATTTAAACTTTGGTAACCGGGAGAGGCACACTAAGCCAGGGTTCGTTTACAGGTGTGTCCAGGGGAAGGGGGAAAACAGTAGGAAACAATATACAAAATGAACATTGCACAATACACAAACAAATAATAATACAGTCAGAGTACATATTCCGGAGTATAGTTCAATAGTACAAATGTGCAATAATAGGAGAAAGTTAAATAATAATGAATTACTAAAATATAGCCAGAGTACAAATTCAGAAGTGCTGTTCATAAAATACAGTTGAGCAAAGTACAATTGATGCAAGCAAGAGCAGAAAAGAAAGAAAGAGGGTTAAAGCACCTAATTAGCTAGAGTTAAAGTGGGGAGGGTCTGGGGCAGTGGCATGAGGCTGCCGGTTCACTATGGAGCAGGTGCTTGAATGCTGGGAGTGAGGATGGACTGCAGCCCAAAATAGAGAAAGAAAGTTAAAGGTTAAGGTTATCTGGTATACTGATGTATTCCTTCCTAGATGTCTAACCTTTGTCATTTAAAATTTGACACGTTAAATAAATTCCTGGCATACATGACAAGGTTTGTTTCATTTTAGTCAAATTATAGCTCACTTTGATGTGCAATACTTGACATACTATATACAAATCTGCATACAATAACACTTTTCCTGTTTGTCTTTAGTCTTCTTATCTGATTCTAAATGAAACTGTTGCTGACCATATTCCCAGGGGTCTCCTTTCTGTCTAGTTTTCTTACAAAATTCTGAGCCCCATGGGCAGTCATAAAGCAACAATATATTCCTCCATTCTATACAAAACCTGTTTATTTCTTGCTAGACTGTGTCTTGTAATATAAGACCTTCTGTTGATAGTCTCCATTGACTAATTGACTACCACCATCGAGAATAGTTAGGTTGTGCTCCTTCCCTATTGCTGTACCTTCTCTTTGGGATAATTAAGTTTCCAGTCCTGTCAGGGTGTCAAAAGGATGTTGGGTCTTGTGCAGGTCTCAAAAGAAACATTGACATTGGAACTTAAATCCCCCAAAATCAAGTTTGTTCTTCTACTACTAATACAAAGCAATAGAAGCAGCAGTCTAGCACAGAGGTCAGTAGAGGCAAATTACCTTCCTCTGGGGAATGAGCTGGGCAGGTGTGAGTATCAAGGTCTTCTATCTTCTTACATACTTCAGCTCTGGACTACCATAGTGTGTTGATAGCACACTGCTGATATACTGAACTGGAAGTACATAATCTCTGTCGTTAGCCACTCATACTTGTATTTTACACTTATTCCTTAAGCGAATAAATTCTACAAACTTCAGAATCTCCCTGCCTATAGGAAAAATAGTTCATGCCTGCATCATCTATCTCCATGAATGTTTCCAATATTTAGGTTTAGACACATTAACTCTATTGTAGAGCAGCTCAGCAAATTATCACAGGAAAGCATTCACATAAATTTCTATCTCTACACCATCCATGTCAAGTTCAACCACCAGCTTGGTGCCGGGACTATAAAAAGACTGCCTGATCCTTTTACCTGCCAAGAGCTGGTTACCAAATGGTACCACCAGTCTTTGACTATGCAGATGTGGCTATGGTACCACCTCCTCCTCTTCCCTTGCCAGACTTGACAATCTCTGTAATGCTTTCTGTTGTTTTATAATAATAATAATACACTTTATTTATTATGCGCCTTTCAAATTTCAAGGCGCAGTACAATAAGATATAAATACAAAAATCAGCATAATAAAACCAAACAAAATCAAGTCAGAAAACAATACAACCATAGGTTTTTCCCAGAGGAAAGATTTCAAAGCCTGTTTAAAACTCCCAGTCGTGCGCTCCTTAATGTGACGGGGTAGAGAATTCAAAGGGAAGGGCTGCAAACATAAAAGCACAGGCCCCAGCAGATTTTAAAGTCACCCTTGGGTCTCTAGAAACCCCTCGTCAGCTGAGTGGAGGCGATCTCACAGGGTGATAAGGAATCAGGAGTTCTTTCAGGTAATCAGGGCCCAGATCATGCAGGGCTTTAAAGTCAGTAATCCGACTTTGAAGGTGATCCGCCACTGAACTGGGAGCCAGTGCAGATCCCACAACACCGGTGTAATGGGAGAAGATCTAGGAGTACCCACCAACAACCGTGCTGCAGAATTCTGCAACAGCTTCAGCGGTGGATATCAACCCCGAAGCCCAAAGTAAAGCGAGTTGCAATAGTCTAGGCGCGAGGTCACAAAGGCATGGATTAAAGTTGGCAGATCACTGGACAGAACAAGGTGCTTGATCCTGGTGATGTTTCTTAGATGGTAGAAAGATGACTTAACCACCGCTGACACCTGGGACCAAGAGTCAGCCCACATCTCATATCACCCCCAGGTCTCGCACCCGTTCAGAGACCTGTGCTCGACATCCCAAAAACAATCCAGATTGGGAGCTGGCCGCAGGTCCCTTATCCGCGATCTGAATCCAAAACCAACACCCCCATCTTCCCAGAGTTCAACTTCAGCCAACTGGACCTCATCCAATCCTGGATTTCATTGAGGCAGCTGTTAAATACCGAGATAGCTCCTTCCTGGTTGGGTGCAAAGGACTGGTATAGCTGGGTATCATCAGCATAACAATGAAACCTTAACCCATACCATCTCACAATGTCTCCGAGGGGAAGCATGTACACCGCAAACAACATGGGGGACAGTATAGAGCCCTGAGGAACCCCACAAAACAGAGAGATGGGATCAGAGGGAAAAAAAAAACTGAAACCACCCTCTGAGTTCTTCCAGTGAGGTATGAAGTGAACCATCTGAGAACAGTCCCAGAAAGCCCACAAATACATCTCAGGTGCTCCAATAGAACCCCATGGTCAGCGGTGTCAAACGCTGATGACAGCTCTAATAGTACCAAAGTGGATCGTTTTCTCTGGTCTCTCACCATCAGGAGATCATTGAGCACATGAACCATCGCGGTCTCGGTACTATGCCTCTTTCAAAAACCTGATTGGAGAGGTTCTTAGATGCTATGGATGGTCAAGTGGTTCTCCAACTGGGCCGCCACTACTTTCTCGATCACCTTCCCCACAAAGGGGAGGTTCAAGATAGGCCTGTAGTTGGCAAGACAGTCTGGGTCCAAAGAAGCTTTCTTCAATAAGGGTGTCACCACTGCCTCTTTCAAGGAACAGGGATATTCACTCGAGTCAAGGGAGCACCAGACTATCTGTGCTAGAACCAGGAGAATAGACTCCCCACAACCCAAAATTAGGGAGGTAGGACTTGGATCTAAACTACAGCAGGTAGGGTGCAACCCTTGGACAATCCGCATAACATCCATGATTTCCAGGCGGTCGAAGGTACTCCAGGAAAATGAAGGGGAGGTGACCGACTCCTGACCAATAGCAACCCACATAGAATGTGTCGAGTGGATCTCTGACTTAATGTCAGCCACCTTATCAGCAAAGAACCAAGCAAGCTCATCACACTGTAATTGTAAAAACGCTCTATGGAGCTGTAGACAGGTTGGGTTGCACAATCTATCCACAGTTCCGAACAGCTGATCTGGTCGGTTCTGAGCGGCAGAAATTTCCTCGGACAGGAACTCTGCCTTCTTACGAGAAATTTCTGACTGATAGAATTGATAATGTTCTAACAGTCTAAGATGGTTGGTATCCAGGCCAGATTTCTGCCAACAATGTTCTAACCTGCGTCCAAGTCACAGCAACTCCCTCAAGGCCCCATCAAACCATGAAGCCCTAGGTCGAAGGGAGAGAGGACACTCATGAACTGGAGCAATAGAATCCAGGGCAGAGGTGATGGCATTATTATAGGCCACAGCCAATGCCTCTGGATAACTGCAATGCACAAGGAAATTTTGATGGGTCAAGGACGCAGCAAAGGCCATTGGAAGAAATATTCCCATGAGGCGGTACCTGACCATTTCCACAGGGGTCGGCCTACAAGGTGGGGTGCCAAATTGAATCTCACAGTGTAGTGATCAGACCACCCGACTGGTTCCTCCCCCACGTCAGAAGCCTCGATCCCCAGGAGGAAGACCAAATCAAGAGAGTGGCCACCTTTATGTGTGGCAGTGGTAACCACCTGTATTAGGCCCAATGAATCCATTAACTGGAGGAAGTGTTGTCCAAATTGCGAGAGTTCGTCATCGATCCAGGCATTAAAATCACCCAGGACCATCAGCCTGGGAGACCCCAAAGCCATGTCGACGACGAAGTCTGCTACTTCCTTAAGGAATTGCTTCCCATCTCTGGGTGAACGGTAGATGAGAGCAATTCGATAGCCTACACCTGCCACAACAGCACATTCAAAAGAGAAGGTCTCCTCAACTGGAACACTAGTGAGTGCCAATTCGGTCTTAAAACAGACCGCAACCCCCCCCCCCCGCGGTCCAACCTCGGGCGATGTATCAGCGTATACCAGGCTGGAATTGCGGCCTCAGGTATTGGTCCCGCATTATCATCCAGCCAGGTCTCGGTGATGCAAGCCAGACCTGTTGAACCAACAAGATCTGAAATCACAGCAGTCTTGTTCCGGACAGATCTGGCATTGCACAACAGCACCTGGGTTGGACAAAACTCCTGGGCTGCCCTGGCTACCTGCCCATCACCAATGATGGTGTCCTTGGGTATGGGGACCAAACAAGATGGTCCACACTCCAGGCTCCATTTTGCCCCAGGGTGTCTCCTGGGCTTAACCACCCTAATCCAATTGTTTAACCAGGAGTAGCACACTAAGCTGAAAGCTTGTTTACAGGTGCAACCTGGGAGCACAGGGAAGTTAAGTGACTTGCTCAGGGTCACACAGTATGCAAGTGGGGGGCTGTGGGATTCAAACCCAGGTCTCCAGATTTGCAGCTCAGAGTTTTAGACCACTGCGCCATACTGCCTCAATGAGAGCTCCCTGCTCCTCCAGCCTCCACTGTTCACCCCACCCTTCCCCCTCTCCTACAGGCAATACCCAAAGCCTGACACTGTTGGTAGATAAAAAACAAAGGAGGGGTATGAAAAGGACAGAGGGAGCGAAGAGCAGAGGCTGAGTAACACATGACCGGGGGTAACAGGACACATCTCAGAAGTCCACAGCCTAGCCCAACACTCAAAACTAAACAATCTAAAACAATATTCCTAAAAATCCTAATCCAATAATAACCCCAGAAACAATATATAAAGCAATTTAATAACTGCAATACCAAGTTAGATCATTCGTTATGGTCTGCTAAATTCACTAACCACTATATACCCACCCAAAATAAATAATAAAAAACAATTAAATAAACCCGCTTAACACTACATAGATGGTACAATCAATACTTAGCTCTCAGAAAACACCAGGAGAAAATAATAACAGAAATAAAAGTCTCCTGGTACCCCTCTCACTGAGTATGCAAGGACGTATGTTTTGAAGTCCCCCAGGCCCTCTCACAGCCTGGGAGATAATCTACTCAGATTAAATCAGAAAAAATACAATAATAAATAACAGAAATAAACAGACTCCTGCAACCCCTCCTCACTGAATATGCAGGACGTAATGTTTTGAAGTCCCCTAGGCCCTCTCACAGCCTGGGAGATAATCTACTCAAATTAAATCAGAAACAGTTTGAAGTCCAAGAATTGTCATCTAGTAATTAAATAAAATGAAGTTTGGACACCCAGGTCCTCTCACCACTTGGGATACCAGAGTAAGGGCACTCTCACTGTCCAAGATAGAAAACCAAATCTGGCCACAGTTCTGGAGCAGAGTAAGGAGTTTGGTAGTGGAAACAATCGATAAAATACTGGCAGTCCAAACGAAAAAATCCAACATGGCTAAAGCATGCAGGAGGAACGCTGTGTGGAGATAGTAATTATTCCAGTAAAGGTGATCCAAGTTGACAGTAGAAGCAAGTGGGACTCATAAGCTCCAACCGCAAAAACTGCAGCCAAAAGTATTCACTGCTGCAACTTTGATTCCCAGGCAGTGGCCACTCAGCAGCCAACCCTCCAAGGAACCTGGGAACACCACAAGCTCATCAGCCGGCTCCCCGGCTGAGCCAAAGCTCAGTTCTCCATGCGACAGCAAAACCCAGCCACAGTTTGCCAAATGTTGACAGACCCACTCGCAACACTGACTGTCAACCCCAACCAAAAACCAGTTTGAAGCCCACCGTTCAGATGCCGCTCCAATGCAAGGATATGCCACACAAGCAATCCAGAAACAAAAACTCGAGCAGCCCAAAACAGGGGAATCCTTCCACGGATTCCACTTCAGTGGTGAAACACCAATTCCTCAACAAGTCTCACTCAGTCCTTCTCACTCTCACTCCTTCTCCTCAACTCAGAGTGTCCTAACGGAGCAGGCAGAAGAAATGGTAGGTCCATTTCTTCACACAGGTTTTAGTGGGGGAGCTCTGAACAACACAAGCCCCTTCTTAGGCGAACAGGACTGTTCAAGTGTCCATAATGCACTGCAGGCAAGTCTAAAATTCCCGAACTACACATGGAGGCTAACTTCCTCACTGCAAAGCCTAACTACCTAATAAGTTTGGACTAGAGCAATAAACAAACAAAACAGGAAAACAGCGAATAAATGAATAAAACGGCAAAACAGGAAAACTGAGTAAATGAGTAAAGGCAAATAAAACTCTATTACAGAATACAACTTGCAGCTTGCAGCTTACATACATAGCCCAGCGGCCATCTTTTGCCACAGACTCCACCCCTCTTGTTTCCATCATTGCATACGCTACTCCTCCCTCTCATTTTCATTCTTCCCTCGTATCACCTGCATCACTTTGCATCTTTCATCTCTAAATACGGTTTGAGGTATTGCCTCGTGTCTATCCACACTCATCTCTCCATTCCATCTGCCTCTTAATCTCTTCATCCAGGGATCCCGCACTTTCTTCCTCCCCACCCTTACTCCTCTGCTGGGCAGTCAGCCTTCCTATCTCCTCCCCAAGAACCTCCTCCTACTGTATCTTCCATCCATCTCTCACCCTCCCCAGCTTCCCTTAAGTACCAGCTTAAATCCTGCCTCCTCTTGCTTCTGTCAGCACCCTGCCTGGCCTGCCCTTTCTTTCTTTCTCCTCCCAGTTCATGCCCTTTTCAAGGATCAGTTTTACATCCCTAATTTCATTGCACTGATATGTTCAACCAGTTGTTAGATTGTATTTCAGGATGTAGAACGTGTTATATTCCTGTCACACACTTTTGTTATTTTGCACTTTTTTTTGCCATATTGCACTAAATTTGTTTGCATCTTAATTGTATGGTACACATCAATTTTACTTTATTTACTTGACTGTTCCCCCACCCCCTCCCTGAGTCACACCTGAAAATGAGCTTAGCTCAGTGTGCCTTTCCTGAATACCAGAGTCTTGGCTCAGTGTGCCTTTCCTGAATACCAGAGTCTTGGCTCAGTGTGCCTTTCCTGAGTACAGAGTCTTGGCTCAGTGTGCCTTTCCTGAATACCAGAGTCTTGGCTTAGTGTGCCTTTCCTGAGTACCATTTTTTTTAAATAAAAAATTCTTCAGGCAACCCTTGTACAAAAATGTATGGGGGTACTCCAATTCTATGAGGCAGTATTTTGGGGTGTGGAAAGTTTTTTTTTTTTATTTAAAAGTAAATAATGATTAGCTATGGCTCTTCCAACTGATATGGCATCTGCTTGCCCCCCACACTTGTTTCATTTCATTTTATTAAGGATAGACCACTGGGACAAAGGCTCATTTGGAACTGTGTCCTACAATTACAGACAATAAAGATATTTAAATACTAACAATTGTAAATGCATGTAAACACACAGATTTCAGGAACTAATAGAATAGAAACTAATATAGTTCAATTAATGTAATTAGGGTGTGATGATTAAGTGACTCCATTACAACAGTCTGTTAATCACACCCTAAGGGCATAATACAGCAAGAGGCACAACTGAGTACCATATTTCTCCTAAGGGGTGTTTGACTGTTAATCTAACTCCTGGGGTGCCTTGTTGCTATTATAAAAATATTCCAAAAAAGTGCTGGAAGTGTGCCTTTTGAATATTTTTCTCACAGAGGAGATTTTTAATAAAACAGTAAATCCACCAACTTGAGTGCTGGTTCGAATCAGAACGCATCATTCTAGTCCTTAAGCAGTGCCAGAGAATGGAATGTTGACAGGAAGGATTCATGTGCCATGGTGATCAGGCTGTATGTGACAGTGTACAGAGACTAATGTAAGGGTCTCAGAATGCTGAGAGCAAATCGGATTACATTTCTGAGACCCTTTTATAATTAAGCAATAAGTCATGTCCAGGAGTTAGATGAACAGTCCTTAATTTTAGGTCCGCAGTTAATAAATTAATCAGTAATCTGTGAGTTGCCTTAAGAGCAAAATGCATCTACACTGACCCCCCCCTCCCAAAAAAAAAAACATCTGTGAGATGCATGAGGCAAACATTTTTAAACTAGGAGTATTTACATTTGAAAGGTGTCTACATAATTGTTGTCTTCTTTCTTAGTCTCCGGAACAACAGCCAGATTAGAAAAGCTGGAACCAAAGACTGAATACCAAATCTTCGTCCGGCTGTTTCGCCCAGGTGAGGGAGGTCAAGGGCACCCCGGTCCTCAAGCGAGCTTCAGGACACTGGAAGCCAGTAAGAACTACAATGAGTTTACAGGAAAATGTCTGTATTCTATAGAATTTGAAGCCTGGGCCAGCATAGGTCTGGGGCTAGATTTTCAGCCATCCGGGACTAAGACTCACTCTGCAGTCACCAGTGTGGAACCAAATCTCTGCACCTGCAGACATTCCCATTTTCAGCCTGTGTTCCACACTGGCAGCAGGTGCAGCTGTGGAGGATGTTTCACCTGGTCCAATCACATGTAAAATTTTGGTTCAGCTGTGCCCAAAAATGGCTGCAAGCTGCCATAAATTGTGGAGTCAGTCATGAAATGGCTCCTTCTTTGAAAACCCAGCAAATGTTGGAAAAACTGCAGCTCCACAAGTGAAGACCTACTTGCGCCAGCATTTTCCAGCACCTGCTACAACTTCTGGGGTTTTGAAAATCTAGCCCCTGGTCTGCACTTTCAGTCATTGGATTGAGAACTGGAGGTGGATTACAAGATAAAACCATATATAACGGAAACCAGTGTGGAACCAGATACTGTTTCTCCAAGTTAAGGCGCAAGTTGAGTTTGCATATACAGTATATTAGTAAAATATCTACAAATGTTGTTTTTAGTTTCTTATCCTATTGCAAGAAAAGGATATACATTTCTTTTTTTGTTTACTGCAGACTGCCTTTGATAAAGCTTGTTATTTAGGTTAAAAAAAATGTGATTGTTCCTCTCCATCATTTAAACAAAATAAATGTTTCACTTCTGGAAGTTTCCAGCAGTTTTACTTTAAACTGGGCTGGGTTCTTCAAACAGGGTTGGCACTCTTTGAACAGGGAAGAGTATTTTTCATAGGAGTCAGATTCTATTGCTCAAAAGTCCACCTCAGCATGTTTCCAAGTCTTATAACATCAGCTGTCAGTGAGATTATGACAACATATTCACGTTGGAGAAATCTGTAATGCACAAGCTATTCATCTACCCACTTGTACGTGATGGCACCTGTTCCACAGGGGGAGGCTGCTGTCTCACATTGTGGACAGCAGGAAAAAAACAAAGCTGCACCCACCACAAGAAAAGGCACTGGACAATAAATATAAGAAAACTATATATTTTTCATATAATTTAAAAACAAAAAAAGTGCAAGTAGCCCTCATAAAAAGTCTATCTGGACATCAAAAAACAGAGTTACATTTCGACAGGGCTTCCCCAGCTTCATCAGTCTCACAGTGTAGTCAGAAATTTAAGGGTAACCACTATAAATCTATGAGAATGCCAATTGTTATTGAAGCACTGTATGTCATAGGTGCCTGGATTTTGACTCTCTAGATACTTGTCTGATACTTATTTTCCACTGAAGTTGTAAAGGGACAGTATCTCACATTTAAATGATGCAAAGTTAGAAAGTATGAATGATGCACCAGATGGGAAAATTGGAGTCCCTCTATACACGTCTTGTGGAAAATGGAGGGATGACCAAGCATCTCTTTGGGAATGTGACCAGGTTGCCTTGGCAGAGAATCAAGGGTTTCTGGACCCAATGCTTGGTTTAGAGCCCTATTTCACTCTGCAGATCTGTTTAATGGGTCTCTTTCCTACTGATACGCTGGGCACCTGCAAAGCACACATTACCCTTATTTTGGCAGTGGCAAAACTGGTCATCGCCCATCATTGGATTGACCAAGAAAGTCCACCCTTCCAAGAATGGCATGTGGAAATACTCATTGGAGCTAGAGAAGCATATAGCTCAAAGGCATGATCGTCAAAGGACCTTTAGTAACAGATGGGGCCAACTAGTGGCTCTGATACCCATCTTACATAATAGCTGGGTGCCCACATGACCATTAGAAGATTGAAGATACCCCTCACTCAAGGTACAGGGCTTTGAATGTTTTGTATTTAAGGCCAATAGGTTTGCCCAGCCTCCATTCTACAAGTAACATATAAGCGTATCTCATCGCCTTTCTCCTTTCATTATTTATTATATGCTCCAGGAAGGGTGGAGTGGAGGGGGGTTGGGGGAAGGCTGGTGGGGATTAGAAATTTAAGTTAGATAAGTGTCATTTATTATTACCAGGCCTTCTGCTGATGACTCTGTAACTTCTTGATCTTATCTGTGTCAGTCTTCACTATTCATCACCTTTGGGTAATGTGGCCGAAGGTCACGACCCCGCGGGAGCTCTTTTTTTTTTGATGGGTGGAGTCGACGCACCATCGGCGCCGCCCTTGAGGCCGACATACTGCGTGGCACTCGCGGGTTGGCCGTTAGGTGTCTTCAACCCTGCTCTGCCACCAGTTCTTCATCTCCCACCATAGAGTGCGCACCGTGGGAAGATCAGCTGTGCAAGGAGGCCTGCTGTCTACAAGAAGCCTTCAACAACGATTTTCCTCGGCGATTTCCGTCGATCCGAACCAGTTTGATGCCACTTTTATCTATCCTGCGGTCCCATTTTCACCACCACTCAATGTCGCTAGTAAGACTGAGTCTTTGTTTAGCTTGTTTTTCAGCAGGTCATGTCTTGGTTGGGAGCAAGAAATCTTCGAAGGCAGGGACAGCTCCCTCACTGACGGTGCCCGTCTGACCGTAAATACTCCATCACCGACCAACATGATCATTGCCATGATGTGTCTTGGCCCGCTTCATGACATGGATTGTGCGGCGCCCTGTTTCTCCATGGATCATTGTGTCATCGAACAATGCGGCGTGGAAAGTTGGACAAGCTCCTTGAACTGAGGGGCGACTCATCAGGCCAAGCCACAGTCTCTCAGCCTTTCCTCTGGGTCCCATCCCAGTTCTATACGGACCACGGAGGAGGGGCTTCTGCTCCTAGTAGCCTCACCATTGCAGAAGCCACTTCCAGTGCAGGAGAACCAGTCCATCCCCTGGGGGTGGGTGGGAGGCACTACATTGGCAATCGCTCCTTCGGGGGTGAAGGCTCCCTCAGTGTTGTCTCTTTGGGCCAAGAAGCCTGGGTTAGTGCTGTCCTCGGCACCGTCTATTAGCACCATCTTGGGCCTCGGCACCGTTTGCGGTGCTGTGGGGTCTGATGGTGCCATGGTTGGTGCCGGTCCATCACTCGGACTCAGTGCCGTCTCTGCTATCAGCACTGTTCACAGCACCAATGGTACTGACTGTGCCATGGGAGGTTCTACGGTGCTGTACTCAACTGTTTCTCACCTCGGTGCTGTTCGCGACACTGAGACCGAGCATGGTGCCATGTCCAGCTCTGGTGCCGCTTGTGGCACCGAGCGAGGACACAACACCATGGGGGTTACCACTCTCGGAGCCATTTGTGGTGCTGAGAGAGCTGTCGAAGCCGTCATCGGTGCCATCTCTGACCGTGGGTCGGGGCGGTGCCATGACAGGCTCCGGCTCTGATACTGTGCCGTGTCTTCTTCATGCACCATTCGCAGTGTGGTTGGGGGCTTCGGTGCTGACTCTGATGCAGTCCCTCAGACTAGCACCCCATTCAGTTGGGATAGCTGCGGGCATCCGCGTACCATCTGGCATCAGACTTCGGTCTCCACCTCCTCGGACGCGGCGTCGGACTCTGAGTCAGATAGGTGGTCTGACTCTTTGGAGTTGGCCACTCATGTGGACATCCTGGTAGTGTCATCGACAGACTGGAACCAGCCACTCCTCTGACGAGTGGTCAGTTGCTCCCAGGTCCAGGGTCAGGGGTGCTGACCAGCAGGCAGTGATGCAGGCCACTATTGCTCTGCAGCCTGGCCTCAGTGGGTTTTCTGACCCCCCCAGTGGTAGTACCCCCTCAGGTGGTGTGCCTGGATCGCCCAACTTTGTGGCCGATCGGATCACTCACAGGAGGGGAGGGTGCTACTCCCTGGATAGTTCCTTCGGGGACTGACCAGTGTTGTCAGCTGCCTAGGCTGGTGTTTACAAGGAGAAGGGCTCTATCAGACTCTGATGGCTTGAGGGGTAGGGGATTGAGATGGTGACCCTTTTCTGGGACCCACCCGGGTTCGGGAAGGAGTCGTAGTGCAGACCGCCGCCCTTCCTTTTTGGTCTCCTCAAGAGGGCCCTGTTCTTTGGAGGTAGGGGACCATCTTTTTGGAGTTCCATGGCCCCGGTCACCTCACAGGTGGGAATCTTCAGGGCACTGCCTAGGCAGTTCCAGTATGGTTGACCAGCTGTCAGCTGTTGAGTTTTCTGGAGCTCCCTCTTCCCTTGGGGCTCCAGGTGCGCTCTCTTGCCCAGGCAGAGGACAGTCAATTCCTGTTGTCAGCTCTGCCCCCACTCCTCTGCCACCTTCTCCTGCTCTCCCAGGCATTCTTGGTCCTAGCGGACCTCTCTCCTGGGAGCAATTCAGTGCTGTGGCTGCTCATTTTCCCTCCTATGTTAGGGCCATGGACAGGCAGGTGTTCCAACCTCCCCTGAGCAACCAGCCACTGAATCTTTAAGGTCCCCACTTCTCGTCCTCCTCTTTGGGAGGAGAGAACCATCTGTCCACATCTCCCTTGCTGCTGATCTCACAGATTATCAGTGTTTCCTCATGATGATGCTGGAGGACCTGCATATCACCTCACCCAGCACAATTCAGACAGCACTCACGCATGCCTACTTAGGTGATTTCAGTGCAGACACCCTTGTGGTGCCCCCTGGCCTACTCCCTTTCAGGAGGTGTCATTGCATTTCTGGCAGAGACCCTTTTCCAGAGTCCCAGCCCTAGGGATCTCCGCCAGAGGTATTGTGCCCCCAAGTCTCCAGGTGGTTTGCCTCATCCTCAGTCAGGACTGACACAACTAGGCACTCCCGATGGGCTTCACGCCTTTCACCGTGACTGGCCCCCAGATGCAGACTCCATGGATTTTGACTTCTGGGGAAGGAGGCCTTTCTACTCGGCATGGTTGCTCCTTTCAATATATGCACATCAGGCCCACTAAGCTACCTATGATAGGCTCCTGTGGTCCAGGCTATGTCAACCCCTAGCTTCAATGCCTGATATAGAGGTAACCAGATAAGCCATTGTACTCTCTGCACGTGGCCTGGAGCTAGCAAGGCACCAAGCGAGGGCATCTTACGAAGCCAACGAGGTAGTTTCTAGGGTCTTAGGGACAGCGATCTGCACTAGGCGGATGGCGAGGCTGCATCTCTCCCAGGTGTCACCCTTGGCCTGGCATAGGGTGATTTCCTCCACTTACCAGAGAATCCATCTTTTCTCCTATAGGGTGAGGTGGCGTCTGTCGGGGCAACCTCCTACCCCCTCTGGGGGGGGCCCCGTCTCACTCTTCTCAGTCTGGGCCTCTCAGACCCATAAAGTTCTCTCTCTCTTGGTGTGCCACCACTGAGAGCTAAGGGACTTAGTCCTTTAGGGTCCAGGGCCCTCGGGGGCTCGGCACTCACCCAAGGTGATGAATGGTGAAGATTGACACAGATAAGATATGAAAATTACATACCTACCGTAATTCTGATCTTTTGTGTATCTTCATCATTCATCACAATCCCTCCTCCACCCCCTGGGGCCTCAGTCTCTGGGTCCCCTCCTCTGTGTGCGTCCTTTTCCCCCCTTCCTTTCCATTGGTCAGGAGCGAGGTGACCTTGGGCACACAGGGGGATCTCTTACATTCCTGGGGGGTGATCAGGATGGGGGGGCACTTCTTTCCTCAGTGCCTCGGCTCCACCCCTGTGGGGTGGGGGTTGGTGGTTGCCCTCTCTCCTGTTCTCTCTCTCTCTTTCTCTCTCTCCCCTTCAGCTATTCTCCCTTGTTTTTGTCCTTAACCATCAAATTGATTTAAGAAACTAGTTTCTTACCACAAAAACTTGGTTTCAAGGGGGGTACAGCCCTGTATCCTGTCTTTTCTTCCAGAATAGCCGCTTCTGCTTATGTTGGAGTTTATTGCCAGTGATTCTGTGCCTTCGGTTCTGGCTGTATAGCCTTCTGGCTACTCCTTTACAGTTCCTATACAATCTGGAGACAGGTCAAGGCTTCAGGGTATATTTTCCTTACCCCCCTCACATCCTTACCTCTAATTCTATCCCTCCCTCCCTCCTTCCTCTTCTACTTCCAGAGATTGGGGCCTCTTCCCAGTACCCTTAGATTTCCAGCTCTATTTCTGTCATCACAGTCATTTGTTTCTCCTTTTAGTTTGTATATCTTTTCCTTTATCTGTGCCTTGGACTCTCTTGTCCCTCCCTCCCAGCCTTTCTTATTCTACGGTGACTCAGAACTGGTGGGGGGCGGGGGTCGATGACACCTAATGGACAACCTGCAAGGCACCACATGGTGTGTCGGCCTCAAGGGCGTCGCCGATGGTGCATTGACTCCGCCCATCCAAAAAAAAAAACCTCCCACAGTGTCGTGACCTCCGGCCACATTACCCAAAGGTGAAAGGTGAAGATACACAGAACAATCAGAATTATGGTAGGTACATAATTTTCATATCTTGGGGGACCTTTATTTTTCCTGTAGCTAGCTCACTAGTTTAAGCTATGGTTTTGTAGCCTTTCTTGTACTCATTTATGCCCAGAAGGGGCAACTACTCATAACTGCCAATTGTTTTTCTTTTGCTTTATTTTCTTTGTACTGTTGTAAAAATTGGAAAAATCAATAAATTGCAAAAAAAAAAAAGTATGAATGATGCCAGCCACCAATATTGAGTTTCTGGTATGGTTCTGGTATATCTTCATGTGAAAACATATCTGAATGGGGACAGACTATGCCTGACTAACCTTGGAAACACAGTTGGAACAGGCAAACCAGTTTGAATCTAGATCCATTCCTCCTCTTCCTCACCTTTGTGTGACTGGAGCATGCTTTGGCTTTGCACCTTAGTGTGTCATTTTTGACTTAATTAAGTTCTACTCACTGGTCACTTGGAAAGCATCCCACATACCAGGCTGTGGATGTTGTCACTCAATGTACACACATCTCCCCTCACCAACTAATCCTTTATTTCAATGTGGTGTCCACATCATAAAACACAGCTAATGTTTCCTGGGTACACTTCCCAATTTCATCAAGGCCATGAATGGTAGTATCCTATTAAATCTTAATATATTTTCTTTTATGGTCTCTGCCTGTCTGTGAAACTCCTGCAATATGTACCTCAAAAAGGGCTGGCCCACCCTGAAGCTTCCATGTGGCTTGCAACATCTAGGATTTGTGGGCATAAAAGTTTGCATGCATTAGGGTGTTGTCTCCTCTGCCCGATCAGTGAGTGACCTCTCTGTTGGAGCAGGGTGGGGACCCTAAAAAGTGCGAGGAAGTCCCCTGCCATAATGGAGGCAGGGTAGGTCCTGCAGAAGACTGATGCTGGGATTGGGGGTGCAGGTTGGCTGGAGTCAGTTTGGCTGAGAAGTATGAGCACCTATATGGGGAAAAGTCATAGTGTAATTAGGAGTACTTGCAGTGGTGGTGTGTGTTAGAGTAGTTGTTGTGCTGCTGCTGATGCCCCTGCTGTTGGGACACTTAAGCCGGACTATGATACCAGTGGCAGGGGAGTTCAAGGAGACCTGCCACTAGCAAGACTGGGATTAGTGGTGGATGTCACTTGGACTTGTCAATAATTGAATGGATTGTTAAAGTTGATTGTGGTAAGCTGAGTTTGAGAAAGGCTGAAAAATGAAAGATTCTCTGGATAAAGCCTTGAGCAGTGTGGAGAGGCACTATCCCTAGTTGTACTGAAACATTTTCTAGAAGGAACTGATGTTGGAAAGCATCCAAAAAATACAAAGCTTCCTTATCAAAATTACTTTAACACAACACATTAGAAGGAATTGTCACACACTGCCACCACAGGGGATACAATACCCATAAAATGCACACCATCAAAAAGATGGCACAGGTGTGGCCTGGAGGATGGGGAAAGGAGACAAGTACAAGGCAGCAAGCAACATAATGTTACAAGACAAAGTGCAGACAGTGCACAAGAATGCTGGTGATGAAATACAGTTGCAGTGGTAAAATTAAGAGTGGGCAAAAAGAATAAAACATGTTACAGTTTGTGTAAAACAAATCCATAAAATATATGAAGCTCAAAAACAACATGCAAGGTCAATTGATAGTTTTAAAATGGCAAGCAAGTCCTACTGTTACTAAAGGACAGCCCCAACATGTTGTGCACCACTAGCACCTCCTTAGAGGAGGGGAGAGAAACAAATTACTTGCCTTTCTTGTCAGAATTGTATATCCAAGTCTTCAGCATTACACTTACACTCACACTGACACAGCATCATGAGAAGACAGAAGAAGAGGAGGAGGAGCAGTACAAATAGGAATTTCTACATTCACATTCTTGGTGGTTTCTTCAAGCTGATCTTACCTGTGTCAGTCTTCACTATTCATCACATATGGGTACTCGGCCAGAGGTCAGGACCCTGCGGGAGTGTTTTTTTTTGGTAGGTGGAACCGACGCATTCCTGGTGCCGCCCTCGAGGCCAACGTTCTACGTGGCACTCACGGGTTGGCCGTTAGGCGCTGTCGACTCTGCCTGCCTGCCAGTTCTTCATCTCCTGCCATCGAGGTCACCTCGTGGGAAGCTTCTCTCAGCTTGAGTTCGGGCCTACCTCGTAGTCCATTCATTTTCAGAAATTTTTCTACGACAAGTCCGTCAGTTCCTAGTAAGACCTTTCCATTTACTATTTTCCAGCGACGTTGAGTCTTGTTTGTATTTCTTTCCAAAGGTCACGTCTAGGTCAGAGGGCAAGAAGACTTCGAAGACGGGTTGGCCCCCCATGCGACGGTGCCCATGTGGTGAAAATTTTCCATCACCGACCAGCACAACTGTTGCCATGGGTGTCTTGGCCAGCTTCACAACATGGATTCGTGTGACACCTGCTTCTTCATGGACCGCCAGGTCATCGAACAGCGCATGTGGAAAGTGGGGCTGAGCTCCATGCCGACTTTGGGGGGTCAGGTGCGCACTCATCGGGCCAAGCCACACTCTTCGGCCTTTCCTCTGGGTCCCTCCCAGTTCTATCACGGACCAAGGAGGAGGGAGCCTCGGCTTCTAGTAGCCTGCCATGGCTGAGGCTCCTCCTGCAGTGCAGGAGGCCCAGACTGTTCCCTTTGGGGGCCGGGCAGGAGGCACCACCATGCCAATCCCCCTTTGGGCGAGAGACTCCCCGGTGTTGGACCCGTGGTTCACAAGGCCTGGGTTGGCACCATCCTCAATGCCATCAGTCAGCGCCATTTCGGGCCTTGGTGCCATTCCACAGCAGCATGGGCCCAGGCAGAGTTGTCATTGGCGCGGTCCATCACTCAGCACCATGGCTGCTGTTGGCACAGTTCACGGTGCCGATACCACTACTGGTGCCGTGGGGTCACTACGGTGCCATATTTTCTTCTCCTCACCTTGGCGCCGTCCATGTGCTGAGAGTTGAGCATGGCACCATGTCCAGTTCTGGAGCCGCTCGTGGCACTGAACAGGGCATGGCACCATGGGGTTTACAAGGCCCTGTTGGAGCTGTCGTCAGTGCAGTCTCTGCTCTTGGTGCCATTCGCAGCAATGTGGAGCAGGTCGGCACCATGGGGGTTTCTGGCTTTGGTGCCATCCACGGCACCGAAAGCACCATTGGCGCCATTGTCGGTGCCGTTTCTGCCTTTGGTGCCACTTATGGTGCCGTGGGCATGACAGCGCCATGGCAGGTTGGTGACTCGAGGCTGCTGTTCAGGCTGGAGCCATGTCTTCTTTGGCCACTGTTTGTGGTGCTGCGGAGGCACTGGCACTGACTCAGGTGCAGTCTCCATTTCTGGCGCCCTGTTTGGTAAGGATGGCGAAGGTGCCCACCTACAGTTTGGCACAGGGCCTCGGCCTCCACCTCTTTGGTGGAGGAGTCGGACTCTGAGTCAGATGAGCAGTCTGGCTCCTTGAAAAGCTGCTAGTGTGGGTAGCCTGGTGGTGTCTTCGACAGACCAGAGTCAGCCCCTCTCTGAGGAGCGACTGGTGACTTCTGAGAATGGGGTCAGGGCGCTGACCAGCGGGCAGTGGTGCATGCCACCACTGCACTGCAGCCTGGCCTTGGAGGATTTGCTGACCCCTCAGCGGTGATACCCCCTCATGTGCTGTGCCTGGATCACCCAACTTTGGGGCTGATCAGAGCACCTATGAGAGGAGGTATGGTGCCTTGGATAGCTCCTTCAGGTGCTGACCAGAGCTATCGAGTTACCTAGGCTGGCCATCTTGAGGAGGAGGGCACTCTCAGATTCTGAGAGGTCAAGGGGCATGGGGTCTCTGCGGAGGCCTTTTGAGAGGTCCATCCGGGCTCTGGAAGAAGCCGCAGTACAGATCTCTGCTCTTCCCCTTCACTTTCTTTGAGAAAGCCCCATTCTTTTGAGGTAGGGGACCATCCTTCTGGACCTATATGGCCCCAGTCACCTCACAGGGGGGATTCTTCTGGGTGCAGTCAAGGCAGTTCCAAAATGGTTGTTCAACTGTCAGCTGTGGAGTCTTCTGGAGCACCTTCATCTTCTGGCACTCCTGGTCTGCTCCCTAGCCCAGGCAGAGATCAGCCGACTTCTCTTCTTGGCTCTGTCCCCAACCCTCTGCCACACTCTTCTGCACTCCCAGGCATCCTTGGTCCTAGCAGACCTCGCTCCTGGGAGCAGTTTAGAGCCATGGCCGCTCGCTTTCCCGCTTACGTCAGGGCGATAAACAGACAGGTTTTCAACCTCTCCCCAGCAGCCACCCTCTGAACAGTTGAGGTCCTCTGACTCTTCATCCCGTCTTCTGGGAGAGGAGCCTTCTGTCCACATCTCCCCAGTTACTGATCTCACGGAGTATCAGCGATTCCTCATGAGGATGTTGGAGGACCTACATCTCTCTCTCTCCTGCCACTCAGAACAATCCGGGCACTCGCACACATCTTTTGAGTGACTTCAGTGAGGGCGCCCTTGTGATGCCCCAGCCTGCTCCCTTTAGGGAGGCATCATTGCGTTCCTGGCAGAGACCCTTCTCCAGAGTTCCCGCCCCTAGGGATCTCTGCCAGTGGTATTGCACCCCCCCCGGAGTCTCCAGGTTCCATGCCTCATCCTCAGTCAGGATTGATGCAGCTGGACACTCCCGATGGGCTTCGTGCCCTTCACCGTGACCAGCCCCCAGATCAAGACTTCTCAGATTTTGACTTCTGGGGTAGGATGACTTTCTACTTGGCACGGTTGCTGCTTTCTATTTCTGCACATCAGGCCCACTATGCAGCCTATGATAGGTTCTTGTGGTCCAGGCTGGGTCAGTTCCTGGCCTCTTTGCCTGACACGGAGCAAACCAAACAAGCCATTGCTCTCTCTGCACGTGGCCTGACCCTAGCAAGGCACCAATCAAGGGCATCGTATGATGCCAATGAGTAACTACCAGGGTTGTAGGGACAGCGATCTGCACTAGGCTGACGGCATGGCTACATCTTTCCGGTTGTCACCCTTGGCCCAGCGTGGGGTGATTACCTCCATGCACCAGAGGGCCTATCTGTTTTTCCATAGGGTGAGGCGGCGTCTGTTGGGGCAACTTCCTTCTCCCTCTGGGGGGTCCCCATCACACTCTCCCCACTCTTGGGCCTCTCCAGGCCCAGAAGGTTCTCCTTCTGAGAGCTAAGGGACTCTGTCCTTTAGGGTTTTTGAAGCCCCCTTCGGGGGGGGCTCAGCACTCACCCATATGTGATGAATGGTGAAGATTGATACAGATAAGATATGAAAATTACGTACCTACCATAATTATGATCTTTCTGTGTATCTTCACCATTCATCTCAACCCCACCCACCATCCCCCTGGGGCCTCAGTCTCTGGCTCCCCCTCCCTCTCTGTGCCTTTCCTTGCCTCCCTCCCCTGTCTTTGTCGGGGGGTAATTTGGGGCACATGGTGAGATGGTATGTCTAGGGGAGAGTGGTCAGGATGGGGCTGCACTCCCTCTCTAGTGCTCCGGCTCCACTCCTTTGGAGTGGGAGGGGGCGGTGACCCTCCATCCTCGCCTCCTTCTTGTCCCTTTTCAAATTTCAGTTTTCTTGTCCTCTGGACATATTTTAAAGCTCATTTATCCCTACTGAAAAAAAAACAATTTCTCATTTTTACATGTGAGAGGGGGCAGAACCTCTGTTCCTGTCCTCTAAGAATATCTGTTTTTCTGCCATGAAGGAGTTTCTTTGCCAGTGATTCTGTGCCTTGAATTCTGGTAATTAAGCCATTTGGCTACTCCTTGCAGTTCCTATACAATCTAGAGACAGGACAGAATCCAGCATGTTCTGGCATTTTGTCTCCCTCTCATGCTAAACATTTATATCTCAAAAATTCCCCATCCTTCCCTAACTCCCACCCTTTTCTGTTTTCCAGAGACTGGGCCCCCTTCCCAATCTCCCTAGCATTTTGTTTCTCTCTTGCTCTGTCATCTCAGTCATTTATTTCTCCTTTTGGTTTTATATCTTTTCCATTTCTGTCCCTTGGTCTATCTTGTCCCACCCTCCCAACCCTCTTTTCCTCTCACCTCTCTGGTGACTCAGAACTGGCAGGCAGGTGGAGTTGACGGCACCTAACAGCCAACCCGTGAGCGTCACATAGAAAAGTCGGCCTCGAGGGAGGTGCTGAGAGCGCTTCGACTCCACCTACCCCAAAAAAAAAAAAAGCTCCCACGGGTCCTGACCTCCGGCCGAGTACCCATATGTGATGAATGGTGAAGATACACAGAAAGATCATAATTATGGTAGGTACGTAATTTCATTTCATTTCATTTTTTGTTGCTACATCATAATCATATGCAGCAGTTTTGACTGACATAGTCTATATGTCCAGGGTGAAGGAACTCATCTATACAGGGTCTGCGATCCAGTTGTGTTGCCATGCCAAATTGTACCTCTGATCTAATGCTGTCAAACCTGTTTATAAGTTGTGTGAACAACATCTCTGTTACTTCATTAATGATTACTACATCCTAGTTCTGCTGCTGCTATGATTCAGATGAACTAGTGATGTCACCCCTCCTCCATCATCATCACAGTCACATTATCAGCATCACCACCAGTGCCAGCATGGCTATGACCACCCCCAGCCTTGCTTTGTTGGGTTGCACTAGAAGATGACTAATGGTGTGAGTGTGGCATTTTAGTAGGCTTGCCATGGGAAGAACAATGCTAATCTCAGGGGAGAAAATGGACAAGAAATGATGGAAGGCATCCTGGGATGGCAGAGGAGAGATATTGCTGATGGGGGACCTGAATATGCCAGATGTTAACTGGAGCACCTTTGCAGCAGCCACATCCAAAAGTAGGGCCATTCTCGATGCCCTACAGGGGGCATGTCTCAGATAGCTAGTTTTGGAACCCACTCAGGAGGGAGCAATCTTAGACCTGATACTCTCAAATGGGGACAGAGAGAGGATCTCTGATCTTGAAGTGGGTAGCCACCTGGGAACAAGCGACCACCAAACAGTGTGGTTCACGATAAACTTAGCTGTAGAGACAAGCCATACAAAAGTGAAGGTACTGGACTTCAGGAGGGCTGATTTTGTCAAAATGGGAGAATGCCTCAGAAAAGCACTAGCAAACAGGCAAGAAGGTGGGGCAGAGCAACAATGGGGAACCATCAAAACCGTCATCACAGAGGCAACAAGCCTTTGTGTGAAGCAAATAAACAAATCAAAATGAAAGAAAAAAACACTAGGATTCTCAAAAGAAGTGGCGGGGAAAGTAAGGGAGAAAAAGATAGCATTTAGGAAGTATAAAGAAACACAGAAAAAGCAGGACAGAGAACTGTACCAGTTAAAGTAGAAGAAAGCGGGGAAGTCAGTCAGAATAGCAAAGGCCCAAACCGAGGAAAAGATAGCCAACTTTGTTAAGAAGGGGGATAAAACCATTTATAGGTACATTAGGGAGCAAAGAAAGACTAAGGCAGGGATACTGAGGCTGAATAAAGAGGAAGATGGTTGGGCAGAGAGCGGCAGTAAAAAAGCAGGGCTACTGAATGAATACTTCTGCTCAGTATTCACAACGGAAAAGCAGGGGGAGATACCTAATCCAGTCAATAGAAGCACTCTGGATAGGGGGGTTGATATTAGTTCTTTCACAGAAGAAAGGGTTCTGAAAGAACTCTTAAAACTGGAGGTGGATAAAGCAATGGGGCCTGATTGGATTCACCCCAGAATTCTAAAAGAACTAAGGGAAGAACTAGTAACACCACTGACTACCCTTTTTAATAAATCATGGGAGGATGGTGTGGTACCTGAGGACTGGAGGAGGGCAGATGTGATTCCTCTTCACAAAAGTGGGAGCAAGACAGAGGCAGAAAACTACAGACCTGTCAGTTTGACCTCAGTGGTAGGAAAATGATGGAATCACTTCTGAAGGAAATAATTGTTGAGTACCTAGAGGCCAGTGGGGCTGGGACCCAAGGCAGCATGGATTCACAGTGGGAAGGTTATGTCAGACAAATCTAATTGATTTCTTTGACTGGGTGACCAAAGTAGTAGACCAGGGAGGGGCTGTGGACATGGCCTACCTAGACTTTAGCAAGGCATTTAACACAGTCCCACACAAACAATTAATAAATAAATTAGCCAGCCTGGGAGTGGGTCCCAGGGTGGTAGCCTAGGTAAAACACTGACTGGACAACAGGACACAGCGGCTAATAGTAAATGGAGTCCACAGTGAAGAAAGGGGGGTTACTAGTGGGGTACTGCAGGGTTCAATACTGGGGCAGGTCCTTTTTAATATCTTCATAAGTGACGTTGCAGAGGGACTGGAAGGGAAAGTATGTCTCTTTGCAGATGACACAAAGATCTGCAACAGGGTTGATACACAAGTTGGGGTGGAAAGGATGAAAAGGGACTTGGCAAGGTTGGAGGAATGGTCAAATGTATGGCAGCTTAGATTCAATGCAAAGAAGTGCAAAGTAATGCACCTGGGAAACAAAAACCCAGGGGAAGAGTACACAATGGGGGGCGAGATACTGACAATAGTAAAAATGGAAAGGGACCTGGGGTAGTCATATCAGACGACCTAAAGGTGGGCCAGCAATGTGAGAAGGCAGTAAGGAGGGCAGTGGAGATACTGGGATGTATAGGGAGAGGCATCACCAGTAGAAAACAGAAAGGTGTTGGCCCTCTGTACAGAGAGTTGGTAAGACCACATCTGGAGTACTGTGTACAGTTCTGGAGACCCATCTCTGCAAAGACATAGACAGGGTGAAGGCTGTCCTGAGGAGGGCAACCAAAATGGTGCAGGGTCTGCACCAGAAGACATATGAAGAAAGACTAAAGGAGCTTAAGATGTATAGCCTTGAGGAAAGGGGGAAGGGGGGGACATGATAGAAACTTTCAAATAACTCAATCAACAAAGTCAAAGAGAGTAGCATCATTCATAAAAAGAGATGTGCAAGAACAAGGGGGCACAATTTGAAGACAGAGGGGGGACGGCTCAGAGGTAATGTGAGGAAGTATTTCTTCACAGAGAGGGTTGTACATAGCCTGGATGTTTTACATAATAAATTAGCCAGATTTGTGTTAAAATGTGATCTTGGTACCCATCACTGTGAGATGTATACAAAGTTGGGATCGAACTCACTAGAACAGAGGGCAGAGGTTTTTTGGTTAACACAGATAAAAGGATTACATAAAAATGATTTACAAAATCATTTAATGAATAATCTAAAAAAAACAGAACATGGATTAAACTTACGAAAATCAGGATGTAGAGTTTTCCGTATTCCAAAAATTAAAAATAGATATAGTACAATGACCTTCCAATATAAAGCTTCAATAAGTTGGAATAGGCTCCCCCCCCCACCCCAGGACCCAAACCTGTCTTTTTTAGAATATAAGATTGCAGTGAAACATGAGCTGTGTTTTAAATGTTTGTGTAATAGGTGAAGTTTGAATGGCATTATATATGATGTTTGGTTGTTTAAAACAAATGAAATGATTGTATGTACCTAAATGTAATGATAATTGTATTTGTAATGCTGTGTATTTGTTCACTGTGTTTATTTATTTTGTACTAAACAGGTATGCCTTGTAAATAGGGATTCTTTGAACCGCTAATGGCATAATTTTCTGTATAAATAAAATTTTATTACTACTACTACTACTACTACTTACTAGATGCATGGAACGGCCTTCCTGAGGAGGTCGTAGAGTCAAAAACTGTGGGGGAATTCAAGAATGCATGGGACAGACATAAGGCAATTCTAGTGGGGGTAGGAGGAAGTAGGCTGTTAGTTAACTAGGATCTGCAGCTTATCCATTAGGTGGGAAAATGGGCAGACTAGGTGGGCCAAGCGGTCCTTATCTGCCATCAAATTCTACACTCTAAGAAATGAAGTGTTACTTTTTTACACTGTGAATGTGTAAATCACTGTTTAACACAGAGTGTGTAGCATTAACTCACAGTAGTGTCGTATTTATGAAAGCAGTGATTTACACAATTACAGTGTAAAAAAATGACACTTCATAAGTGTTATTTTTTACACTGTAAGTGTGTAAATAACAGTTTAACACAGTGTGTGTAATATTAACTCATAAATGTGTTAACAAAATAACACTTAATTTAGTTGATCAACTGTACCCAGAAATTATATTGTGCTATATTACAGTAATGAATTAAAATGTTTATGCAAGCAATATTGTGATTTATATTTTATTGTTCAGCTTTAACAATGTTTCTATAGATGTTAAAATATATACTTTTTTAGAGTTGAACCAGTGTAAATTCCTTCATGTCACTTTGCATATACTTCCCATGATGCTTTGCTTAATTAGGTGTTTGCAATTGTATTTTTCTTTCAAATCTGGCTGCATGGTCAATACCTTTCCAAGGTAACCTTTGTCTCAGACAATTTGCTCTGGGGTTCTTTTCTTTGTAGCTATTTTATTCTCTACTATGGCTCCCCATAACATTAAAAAGTAATACCCTCATAGTACACCCGGGGCTCCCAAGCACTAGGTCCTGATGCAAATACAGCACTTTGATGAGCTCTAACAAGGGCATGTTACCTGTGTAGGCGTATTGTGCATTTGGCTTTGTTGGTTATATGATGAGGCCTGTAAACACTCAAGTTAAAATTCATTCCCAATGATGTGTGAGTTTTTTTGATTAGCAATGATATTTTCCATTCAATGCAAGATTAAAATACTTCAGAATTCAACACACATATGTGTTGAAATAACAACAATCAATATGGACATTACTACACATAAATGTGTTAAAAATTCAACACACTTATGTGTTGAAATAACACATTCAATATGGACATTATAACACATAAATGTGTTCAAAATTCAACACACTTATGTGTTGAAATAACACATTCAATATGGACATTGTGACACATAAATGTGTTCAAAATTCAGCATACCAGTGTTAGTAAAAGCTATACATTTGTGTGTTGAACAATTTACACACCACTGTGTTAAATTTATTTAACACATTGCATGTGTTAAATTTAACACACACTATGTTTTCCTAATCAAGACTAACTGCTGTGTTAAAAATTAACTAATTTGTAGTCAAATTTAACACTTCCTTTCTAAGAGTGTATGTTTCTACATTTCTCTGTTTCTATGTTTCTATGTTGCTGATTTCACTGAAATCTTTGCTATTAGCTAGTGAAATGCTCATTGTCTGTCTCTGCCTCATTGAAAGTGTCACCATCTGCATGCTTGTTGCCTTGTACATAGTGGAGATATCATGTTGAGAAAACAGGAGTTGTGATGGCATACTATATTTGGGCTTCACTTCCTGCAAGAGTCATAGAAAGTCAGTGTCTTCCAAAAAATGGACACAACTCAGGGTCCATCATATTCACCAATCAGTTGTGTATTTATACGGAACTTGGTGAGTAAGGGGCAGTTTAGTGAGGGTGTGTAACGACTTGGGCACTGCAGTTTGTTTTGTTACAGCAAATTCAGCATCAGTGCTGTTTGTATATCTGCTGGGCCTGGCTTTGGCTGATGGTGATTGGACTCCTTCTGAAGAGAGTCAGTACTTGGGGATGCATCAGTTATCTTAGGCTGATGTGATGGTGGCTGGATTACATAACACCATAATACGTTTTGGATGGTAAAAGGCCTAAGAGCCCATAGTAATATCCCCCATTTCCCAACAGTTGCATCCATGTCATTTAGCTGAGTCTTTTGTTTTTATTTTACATAAAACCCTTTAGGCAAGTGCCTATTTTCAAAGGGTTTAGAGTAAGGTACACAAAGTAAAAAGTAAACAAATATACATTATTTTACATAAAACCCTTTAGGCAAGTGACTATTTTCAAAGGATTTCGAGTCAAGTGCAACACTGTAAACAATAAACAGATATACAGTACTAATCCAGGAACAGAAGCTATGGTCTTACAACCACACTTCTGGTAAATAGTTTCAGACATTAATCACCTTCTCAGTGAAGCACTGCCTCCTTAGTACTGTTCTGAAGGGGCCGCCTATCAACTGAAATGTGTGCCCCCCTAGTTACAGCAGTTTTACATTGCATCTTCAATTTTAAAGGTGCCAATAAAGAATGATCTGAGACAGCCTCATATACCTGTAACATATCCTTTCTCCATCTTCTTTGTCTTGTGTAAAATGGTTTAATTCTGTAAGTCTATTTTCATAAAATAAATCCTCCACTCAATCACTATTCTTGTGACTCTCTGTTGCACCTTTCCAGTCTCCCTACATCTCCCTTTATTGGGCAGCCCAGAATTACCCACAGTACTCAAGATGAGGGCTAACTAATGCCTGATACAGTGGCATTAAGACTGTCCTGTCTTAACTGGAACAGTTCCTGCTGATACTCCCCAGATTGTGTTCCTTTTTTTTTTTTTTTTTAACATTTTGTCTGTCCCTGAGCCCTGGCAGGTAGCTTCAGCCTCCTGATGGAGGAACTCTCTCGCTGGTCCCCACCATTCCTGTGCTAGGCGGCCCCAGATTGTCCACCATGGATTGCCCCCCACGGCGGAGCCAGGAGGAGGTTGCCAGCTTCTCCCCCCCCTCCCAGAGACCCAATCCAGATTCTAGGGCCACTCCCAGGAGCAGCGGGCCATCATCAAGCCTGCCAGGCTCGAGTTTCCTCCAGTTTTTGCCTGTCCCCCTCCCTTGCCAATGTAAGGATGTCGGCTTCCAGCCTCTCAACCCGTACTGCCCTTCAGCCACCACCAGAGGGCAGTCAGAGAGCGGGAAGACTAGTCTCCCTCCCACCGAGAGAGGAGAGCAGTTCTCCAGATGCTCAAACTTCTTCCCCCCCTGCTTATCCCCGGCAGCCAGAGCACGCTCCCGAACCCGGGCCACCGGCATGGCACAAGGTGTAGCAACCAGTGCCTCAACCTCCAGCACCACTGGGCTGGTGCAATTGTTACATTTTTGCTTCCTCACACTGTGATTTATGCTTCAGTTTGCCTTCAATAGTTATTTCCTAAGTCCTGTTTTAATTCTGATGTTGTGATTTTAATATTACTCATGTAACAATGCTGTTGGCAGTAATTTAATTACTTGAATGAACCATCTTATCCACCACGCTCCATACCTGACTGCCCTACTGCTGGCTTGCCTATCCTGAGGAGGGACTGGAAATGGAAGTAGCTGTTAGAAGAATGTCATGTTCACATTTTAAAATGATCAGTGAGAGTACTGGTTCACAAAGCTCAAGCAGACTACCCGAGTGATCTTTCTACTACACTGATTGCAACCTGTTTTAGTGGATTTATGATGTAATCTGTAAAATACACCCACACTGCAAAGGATCTCTGCTTTTAGTGAAAGTGTCCTGGTGGTGGGTACTTATTAGGAATTTTTGAGGACATTGTGGAATGATGTGACTGGATGTGCAGGCAGGGCATCATCGGCAGGTAGTTCAGTACTGTGTGACTGATGTGGGTACTGGCCCTTGGCTTTAGATTTTGCTGCCTCAGGAACATACTTTTACTGCTGCTTTTTGTTTTCATTAGCTTTTTTATTTTGACATCTCCTCCTGTGATGGCCTCCACCCTCAGTGCTGCATTCATCACCACTAGTTATTGTCAGAACTGACATCACACTTTCAAGATCCTTTTGCTTTTCATCCTCCTCTCGTGCATGTGCATTCTCTTCCTCTGCCCTCCTCTTATACCTATTCCCTGCTCCTTATCCTATCTCGTACTTCTTCCCTCTGCCTCCTCCTCACAACTTATCCTTCTTCCCCATCACTCCTTCTCTTCATATGGATCATGTACTTTCACCTGTCCTTCACCTCCTCACCCTCTCATGCTTCCCCCTCCTCTACCTTCTCTGGCACCCCTGTCTCATGCCCCTTTAAGAGGTTCACTTCCATATCTTCCTCGCTGGCACTCTGCATTACACAACAACAAAAGGTCTGCTCCAAAAAATAAGGAGAATGCTCACGGTAAGGTATGTGGAACAGGACGCAAAAAATTGGGCACCTGCCTCCCCCAGAATGAAACAGCATGTAACTGAGGATAAGGTGTAATAATATACTTTTATTTTCACAAGGTAGCACAGTGAGACCCCTCACAGACACTTTGGTTTCCTTCATCACATTGCAGTGCTCTTCTTGTGCTCCATCCCTCGCTTCTCCTCAATGATTATTTTTCCTTCCTTCTTCTCCTCACATGGAATGCGTGTGTATGTACCGTTGTCTGTTATTTTGAATATGTGTGTGTGTATCTCTCTCTCTACATATGTATATATACATATATCCATCTATATATCTATCTATATATAGATTATGTAGTGTATATACATATATATATATATAATAACTGTTGACCCCCTATAATGACTGGATTTCCACTCCTGATAAAATGCCGTAATAACTTGTTGAATTCTGTAATGACTCGATAGTGGGTTATTATAACATTTTCCTCCTGCCACTCTCATTTTACTCAAGCATGAAAGAAAGCAGACTGTATTTGTGCCAGTATAACTGCTGCTCAGAGACACTCGCTCACACAAATGCAGCTTACAGTTTTTCTCTGTCTGAAAACCTTGCACCAATTATTATAAAAAATAATGCTTGTGCAGAGTTTGTTTCATGAGGATTTTTTACACACCCTCAATGTGTGATAATCTCATAAACCCCTCAAGCTCCACAGGCATTATTTTCTCTCTCATATATATATATATATATATATATAGACAGAGAGAGAGAGAGATCTATTATTTGCAAAAAAGAGATCATTGATGCTCCAGTTAGGAGCCAACTTAATGCCACAAAAGTAGGGAAATGTGGTGTTAGGGTTTTAACCCTAACTCCCCACTCCCACTCCCCAAGCAGCAAAAGGAAAAAAATAGGATTTTGGGTCTCCAGAGCCTTGGCAAATCAGTAGAGGGTTTTCTTGGGGTTGTCAACCCTATTGCTCACTCCTCCCTACCAGTCCATAACCTCCTGTCTGAAGCAGAAGGTACAGCTCCAAGTCAGTGCCTCATAGTGATGCACTCTTCAAAGGTACAGAACTCAGGCTCCATGGCACTGAGCAATGGGTGTTTGCTAGGCATGCTGGCAGGGTTCACACACTGAGCCCAGATATCAGGAGTGGAGTCCAGCAGGGAGGGAGTCACGAGTGTTCTACAGATACTTCCCTCCCAGGGTGGGTGGCATGGACCCAGTCCACTTGTTAGGTGGCCCCTGGTGGTGGCTTGTGGCTGGTATTCATGGCAGCATGAAGCCTTGACTCGACACCTAACACCCCTCGCCGAAGGACACTGCTGTGGCGGACCTATACGGGGGGGTGGGTTAGGGAGGCAAGTGGGGAAAGACAACCGCTTAGCTGACCAGATGACAGCTGCTGGTCCCCACTTGCAACAAAGCCCAGATGTGTCCACACCTATCCCTTACCATGTGTCTGGCATAGAACAAAGCCTATGAGCAAGTCTCCTCTTTCAGTTTCTCTGCCACTGGAGGGGGCCCCCTGGCACAGGGATATGTTGGGTCAACCATGCTGTGGCAGTAATGAAGGTGGCAAGATGGTGACTGGGACTGGCGGCGGGCCTTAGGTTGCCCAAAGGAGTGGTTGGCTGGGGATTTGGGGCAGCATAAAGAAATAATACAAACAGCAAAACAAAAGGTAGAGAACTATGTCTCGCCACGTTGCCAACAGAATTTGTTGTAGTTTTATTCACGCAGGGTCTGCAAAAGAAGATCACATCTGATGTTTGTTCAGGCAGTGGGGTGTGCATTAGGGTGGACAATCCCAAGGAAGATCCCACCACTGATTCGCCAAGACTCCAGGGACCCAAAATCTGAATGTTTTTTCCTTTTTGCTGCTTGGGGAGTGGGAGTGGGAGTGGGAGTGGGGATTTAATTGGAAACCCTAACCCCACATATCCCTACTTTTGTGGCATTAACTTGAACCCTAACTGGTGCATTACCACAGTTTTTTTCTTTCTTTTTGAAACAGTGGAATCATATCCTCAGTCACACAGGTCCCTTCAGGATCTGCATGAACAGATGCAGATGAGCAGGGCCCTTTGGGCCTTGCACCAAAGAAAGACTCTATCCATCTATGGAAATGCAGGGCCCTTGTCGGTCCTGCAGTTCCATGTAGTAACAGATGTCAGAAATTCATGGAACTGTCTGGTGTGGGTTGTGAAAGTACAGGGCCTTCTGGTCCCTGTGATTCCATGTGCCTAGAGATACAGACACACAGGGCAAAGAGTCAATCTGTCAGCCAATGCACAGGGCCCTCTGCCATCCACAGGCAGCAGAGATGCAGGGCCCCATGCCAAGAGAATGGCTGTCTTCACTACATGGTACCCAGGCCCATGTGGGCAACCCTACAGCATTCACTCCTGGCTGGGGGTGTCACATCACAATGCCATCCCAGCACCCTCACCACATGTAGCTGGGTCACTGGAGTTCACCCCCAAACTCGGGTCCCCTGCATGGGATCACAAAGCATACCCACTGGGTGAAGACTAGCACTCACACAACGTTTCTTAGTAATTACATATTTTTTATTTTGACCCCTAAATTTTCAAGATAGTCATTCTATGACTTCTTATAAGCATAGCACGTGACATTTATAGTATATTGTCTGAAATATCATTTTATGCCACAAGTGCAAAAACACATCTCTCCTGAGATTTTAAAATGACAATACCAAACCTGTCTTTGGCCAAAAAGCACTTCTCAGCCTCCTGCCACCAGGCACCACAAACCTGCTAAGCCCCCATTGTAGTTCACAGCATACGTGATGCTCAAACAGCCATCATCTCCATGTTCCTAGATGCTGGACAGCCCAGGGGCAATGCTCATTTGCATACAGAGCACCTCACTGGTTTAATACTCTTCATAGTGCTATAACTACCCTACCTAAACTGGGACCATTCAAATTGAAGCTACGCCAACATCTCATAGCCAACAGTTATTGTGACTGCTTCTTCTGAGACTCCCATCTACTAGCATTCAATCTTCTCCTTACAACTGGATAACCCTGTATCTCCATGGTTACCTCAATAATTCTGAGGCTGACCCTTTTTTTGCACTGACAAGGCTCTGGCTATCCCCAATTGACTCACCCACTGCCCTACCCCTCCCACACCAGCTTGACAAGTCCTATGGCTGCCACCTTCTACCTTTCTTACCCCCTGCTCCTACCTCCCATACCAGCTTGACAAGGCCTATGGCTGCCACTTCATATCTTTCTTTCTCCCATCTTTATCCTTCCCCTCTCATCTACACTTTCCTCCTATTAGAATGATAAAACTGCGATAGATGTATATATTTTTCTCTTTATTTTACTGTTTGGAAACATTGTACTTTACTTCCTTTGTATGTTTTGTCTCCCTCCCCACTGATGTGGAACCTTTGTAAATGAGCTGTCTGTGCTCAAAGGTATTGTAATCCAAGAATGAATGAATGAATGAATGAATAAATAAATAATTAAATAAATACCTGTCACATTTATGAGGTAGTATGGAAATAATGGCTATGTTGAAAGTTTGGAGTTAAAATATTGCAAATTAGCATGTTAAGAGTGAATGTTGAAATATTGCAATATTTACTGATAACCTAGGCATTTTACCAGATTTGTACACCAAATTCTCAGCATAGCCTTCTTATTACCCCACTTCATGAACCCACTAGGTGAAAATTATCAAATCCCTGCTGAAACATCATTCCAAACCACAGGTGTGAAAACAGATTTTGGCCAGGATTTGAAAAATGACAGCTGTCACATTCATGAAGTGCTGTAAAAACTAGTTATGTTGAAACTTTAGGGTCAAAATATTCAAAATTACCAAAGTTATGAATGAGCATAGCAAGATGTCAGTATATGCTCATAACTTTACTATGTCATTTTAAATATTTTGACCCCAGATGTTCAACATATAGCTCTTCTGATCCCACCTCATGAGCAAGAGTGGTGACATTTTTCAAATCCCTCCCAAAAGGGATTTTGTAAAGCAACTGCAAAATTGCCTTTCCAGCCAGATTTGCATAATTCTGCCATGATTGTGCACGAGGTGGGGTCCCAAATAGGCCATTTAAAAAATGTGGTGTAAAAGTGACAAAGTTATGAATAAAAGTTCATACCCCATTGGAATACATTAAACTGGACTTAACCATATTTTATCACATCATAGTCGCCAGCTCCAGCAACAAGACATGTCTTTGATCAGATCTATATCATGGGATATGTTCAGATGAGTGAAGGTGTGGGGGTATGAAGTGGTGGATGCTGAGTGGGACTTTGGGGTGAGGTGAGGTGGGTGGGGTGGGGGTATTTTCAGATCAGTAGGGACCATTTTTTTTTACATGTTAAAAAAGTCTATGAGGGATGGTTTACTTTATTTCAGGGGACACCAGTGTTGGGCTACTTTGGCAGCACTAGGATGGGCACCCCAGTGCCACCATGTAAATTATGGAAATGGGGTGAGTGATCTGAAGGGGAGGGTGGTCAAGAGAAGCGGTGGGGTGGACATCCACAGTCTGCTTATATTACAAATTTAAAAATACATAAACATTGGGAAAGGTGGGGGCAAGTGACCCAGAGAGGAGGGGGAGAAAGAAGCGGTACCAGGGTGGACACCCTAGCCCCTTAACAAATATTTAAATGAGCTAGCTAACTAGAGATAGATAGATAGATAAATAGACAGACAGACAGACAGACTGGCTCACTGCTTCAGCCCTGGAGGGAGGGGGAGAAAGAAGCAGTACTGGGGTGGACACCCAGGCCAATTAATAAATATTTAAATGAACTAACTAACTAGTGATAGATAGATAGATAGATAGATAGATAGATAGATAGATAGACAGACAGACAGATAGGAAGACGGAATGAACAGGGGATCACTGGCTCACTACTTAAGACCTGGAAGGGAGGGGAAGAAAGACGCGGTTCCAGGAACAGGCGCCCCAGTCTGTTTAAAAAATATTTAAATGAGATAACTAGTTATCCAGCTAGACAGTTATAGATAGATAGATAGATAGATAGATAGATAGATAGACAGACATACAGACAGACAGACAGACAGATAGAACAGGCAATCACTGGCTCATTGCTTCAACCGAATCTGGCAGCACGACTCTAGTTGCAGCTTCAGCAGCCAAATAATTCCCATGGTGGGGCACTGCTGAGCAGCTTTTTGGAAGCAGCAGATTCTTTGAGCACCCTGGAAATATTGATTAAAATATATATTTGCAGTAGAATTTCTCACATAATACGGTGCATCAGTGGTGTATGAAGATCCCCTGTATTGAATCATGGGCAAAAATTGGGGAACTGCCGCCTTATCTTCTGATTTTTTTTGCTCTGAAAAAAGCACAGCAGCAAAGGGAGGAGTGGTCTGCATCAGCTGGTGTAGCTATGGTATCGAGTGATTTGCCTCAGGATGGAGAGTCCTTACTTGCTATTCAGGCCATGCTCAATCAGCTGGTTAAATAGGTGCAGGACATTGGTAGAAAGTTGGACTCCTTAACACCTTGTGTATCGGCATTGGAAACCAGGATGGATCTATGTGAATCTACAGCCCAGAGGATGGAGGTTTCTGTACTCAAGGCTTGCTATGCTGCTACAAAGCTTATCAAAGAGAACTCTTTGATACGCCACCATTTGGAGGCAGTTGAGAACCAGGTCCAGGAGCATAATCTCTGGGTGTTGCGGCTGTCTGAATTGGCTGAGGAGGATGACTGCCTCACTTTTGTTCACTCCTTTCTTCCACCTTTATTGGACTTATCCAAAGAAGATCCCCCAATCTCGATTGCAAATGCATTCCGTATTACATCAAGAGGTGCCTCGTGGGTTTTGGCAACTCCTAGAACCTAGCTCATTGTGTGCATTGGTATCGGGGACTGGGACAGGATATTGACCCTAGCAAGACAGCATCAGTCATTAAAATATGATGAGGACACCTTACAAATTTTCCTTAACTTATTCTACAGTACCTGGCAGAGGTGAAGGGCTTTTGATGGTGTTCAGAGTCACCTCAGGTGTCTGAGTTGCAGCACTAGCTACTGTTCCTGGCATGGCTGAGATTAACATGGCAGTGCAAGGTGTATCAATTTAATGAGCCAAAGGATGTAGAGAAATTACTTCAGCATACTGAACACAAGCTGGAGGGAGACAGAGAAGGGGATGCCTCCTCAGACGATGAGCACAGCTAGTCTGGGACTTTTATGGTATTGTAAGTTTAGTTATGGACTGGGGTTGGGCACAAGAGGTGGCAGCAGTCAAGGTATGTTTTCTCACTTTACTATTGTTATCCTGTTTATATGTGCCACACCTGATGTAGTGATGGACTTGGCAGGACTCTCTGGGTATGGTTTGTGTCCCTTCCAGCTTCCATTTTTTGTTGGCTCAACCATGCAAGTTTTACTGGACTTTATACCCTCATTGTCTTGCAAGTTTAGGGGGCCACAGTGTGAGCTTCTGATAGACGGTTCATGGACATTTATCTTTCATAGAAAGATATCATATATGATTTTGCCACTGTATTTGTTATTTTGGGAGGCGGGAATTTCATGTTTAATGTTTAATTTTTTTCCTAATATTTCCTTGGAGATTGAATGTTCTCGCTCTATGTTTTGGATGGGGAAATCATTTTTGCCTCATTACTGGGGTCTACTGGATATATTTCTACAAATGATATGTTGGGAAATATGGTTCCTCTGGTAGTCTTCCTTAGCTGTATGCTCTGGGGATGCTTCTTTTGCATGCCAGTGAGTTTCTTCCCCCATGTTGTAATGAATGGGGAGATACTTTTCAAACATTTGTGTACTTAGGCTTCTTGCTTGCTATGTTTTTTTTTCTTTTTGACTACCTCCTGTGGTATACAACTTTGTAAGTGTTGGCTTGCAAAAAAAAATGAATAAAGATACAAAACAAAAAAAAAATAATTCCCACTGTTGTCACACACAGAATGCAGGTGAACAGTTCCTCTCACTAAGCTGGGCACCCTGGATTTTTGGATGCTCAGAAAAGATATTTCTGGGCATTTAAAAAAAAACACCATAATCTAGCAAAACTGGTCCCATTCAGCTAGGTTCAGGTGTTTGTTTTTTAAAATTACACCATTTTTATGAATGTTCTGTGTTTGTTAGTTTGGGGGAACAAGATGGTGGATGTCATGACACAAATTTTTCATGCTGTGAGAAGCAAGTAGTGAGAAAACAAAAAGGGTCTTGCTACGTGGAATTTTTCATATCATAGCAGAATATTATCTTAAAAACCCTACTGAGCATACTCAGAAAACACAAAAAAACTTTAAATCCTTATAACTCTAGAAACATTTAAATATTTTTTTACAAAATCTTTCAAAGACACTACCTTGGCACAGCAGGCTTCTACCATGAACATTTCAGAAAAAAATTTATGTAGGATGTACCTGAGAGCAAAACCAAAAACCCATGTTAATATAGGAAAAAAAATAGACATTGACAGGAAAATGACATATGCAGATCTCAGAAACCACACAAGCTGCCACCACAAAACTTTACTTACCTACTAGACAATGTATGCAAAATTTCAGCTAATTTCATCAAACGCTGCCAGAGCTTCTTAGGTGCAAAGCTAGGGGTTTAACATAGAACCTGTTGCTCAACCCTAACGATACTGGTGCTACCACACCAGTATTATGGTGGCATGGTAGTGTTATTGTAGTTAGGTTGTTGAGTAGGCTCTTTAATGTTAGACCCCTAACTCTGCACTTTAATAGCTTTGTCACCGTTCAACAGATTTGCATGAAATTTTGCATGCTCAATCTCGGGGCCAAGATCCTGACTTGCCAAATTTGTTTCCAGTCACTATGTGCAAATTCTGAGTTCCAGATAGTGAAAAAAGGAAAACAAATTGGGGTTTTTGCTGTTTTGTTTTTGTCATCGACTAGTGCCCAGATGGTTTGGAATTTTGCTTTGAAAATTTCAGGGTAGAACAGGCTCAGACCACAGTGCTACCTTTTTCTGATTTGGTGAAAAAAATATTAATCCATTCCAGAGTTATAAGAATTTGAAATTTTGGTTATGAGCATGCTCAGTACAGTCTTTTGGATAGCTGTTTCATACGAAAAATAATTTAACCCACACAAAAAAAAATTCTGTTTTGGAAAAGTCATAAAAATGATATTCTGCAGAGACACCAACACATGTTTCTTGTTAATCGGGACCCCCTTAGGTGGATTCTACAGCTAGGTTTTGGAAAAATCACCCAGAAATGTGTTTTTAACACATTTTAAAATCATTTTTCATGACCCAAATTTCTTTTTTCGTATGGCCATACCAAAAAAAGAATACAGCCACATGAAAAAAGATTCCCTTTCTACGAAAAAAGAATTTGGACTTTGTGTTTTTTTATACAAAGTGATTTTTTTCGTATGAATGCCGCAACCTCATGAGAAAAAAAAGATCCCTTCATATGAAAAAAGAATTTAGACCTTTTTTATTAATTTTTTTTTGTATGAAGGAATCCTTTTGTCTGTGAATAACACAACCTTATGAAAAAATATCCCTTCATATGAAAAAAGAATTTGAAATTAGTTTTTTCCCCACATTTCAACATTAACATGCCATAACTTTATTAATATATGCAGTTAGGCAACAATATACAGTATGTATCAAAATAACAGTCTTAATGAGTACTACAACACTAACCCATAGCACCCCATATAAAAAAAACCATAAAAAATAAAAAAAATATAATTCCCATAGGATAACATTGCAACTTTAACAAGCCGTAACTCTGTCAATCTTTGGAATTAATGGGCAATATATTATAGGGGTACAGTCACACCCTTAGAGTTCAACAGTTACGTCTATGTTAAACTCAAAATTTTGCACTTTAATAACTTTGCAGCTATTCAACTGAGTTGCACGAAATTTTGCATGCACCATCAGGGATCAAAGATTTCTGGATATGGCAAGTTTCATTCTGGTCAGTTGCATGGGTGCAGAGATACGGCATGTCAAACAATGTGAAAGTTACCACTTTTTGTCAAATTCTTTGTCACTGTGTGTCTCAGAAATGGCTTGGACATTTGGTCTAAATGTCTTGGGGTATATTGGTCTTGGATCACAGATGTGCCTTTTGATGGTTTGGTGAAAAAATATTAAACCATTCAAAAGTTATTAAACTTCAACATTTTCTGTTATTTCCTATGGGAAAATTTAGATGTGAGGCTCAAAATAGGATTCTTGATCATGAAACAGGATTCTTGATCACAATTTGTGCTGCAATAACTTCACAGCCATTCATGTACTTTGCATGAAATTTGGCATGTGCCATCAGGGAGCAAAGATCTCTTAATGTGGCAAGTTTTGTTCCAGTTGGATGTGAAGGTGCAGAGATATGGAGTCTTAAAAATTCTTCTATGTTAAACTAAAAGTGTGCTACTTCGCAACCATTCAAGTGATTTGCATGAAATTTGGCATGTGTCATCAGAGATCAAAGCTGTCTTGATGTAGCACATTTTGTTCCAGTTGGATGTGCGGTGTGGAGATATGGATTCTCAAAGAATGTGTAAATTACTGTTTTTGTAAAATTCTTTGTCACTACATTGCTCAAAAATGGTGTGGAATGCTGGTCTGAAATGTTTTGAGTATATTGGTCTTGGATCACAGTGGTGCCTTTTGAAGGTTTGGTGAAAAATATTAATCCATTCCAAAGTTATTAAATTTCAAATCTTTCCATTTTTTCTTATGGGAAAAGTTAGATGAGGGTTTGAAACAGAATTCTTGATCATGAAACAGGATCTTGATCGCAATTTGCACTTTAATAACTTCCCAACCATTCAAGCAATTTGCATGAAATGTGATATGCTCTATCATGGACCAAGGATATCTTGATGTGACAAGTTTTGTTCTGGTTGGATATGTGGTTGCAGAGATATGGAGTCTCAAAGAATGTGTAAACTACCATTTTTTGTTAAATTCTTTTTCACTGCGTTGCGCAAAAATGGTGTGGAATTTTGGTCTGAAATTTTTAGGGTATATATAGGCCTTGGGTCACAGTGGTGCCTTTTGAAGGTTTGGTGAAAAAATCTGTTCCAACATTAATAATGTTGAAGTTTCCATTATTTCCTATGGGAAAAGTTAGATGTGAGGCTTGAAACAGGTTCTAAATCACAAATACAGAATCCTAGTTCATGCTGCCATCATTTTGTGTTCTGTTAGCAAGGGAAACAAACTTACATTTCAAAACTAATACAGGTCTTTGGTAAACACCCACAGTTGTGTTTACCTAATTGGACCTGTAGAATTGCATACTGGGATTAATTTTTGATTACTTTGTAAGAAATGCTTTTTTAGTTGCAGAAATCCTGGTTCACAAATCTCAGAAAATGTTTACACAAAACCAGAATCCTTTTTGCTATTTAAAAAAGGATTTTCTTTTACCACAAGTTGCAAAAAGGATTTGCGAAATAGGATTCTGTTTTGCAATCTGCGGAAAACACATTTTGTATAGCTGTTTCTTTGTCACTTCATAGCAAAGAAAAGGTTTGGAATGTTGGACTGAACCTTTTAGGGTAGAAAGAGCTTGCTCCACAGATGTGTCTTTTGCTGGTTTGGTGAAAATATATGTTTGGGCTGGCAGTATAGCCTAGAGATTAGAGGAACAAGGTGTGAACGAGTTTGTTACATCCAGCAAACCAGACCTGAGTTTGATTTCCACAACCTCCACTTGCATACTGTGTGACTCTGAGCAAGTCACTTAACCGCCCAGTGTTTCAAAGTCACCCCTGAAATCAGGTACTTGTGCCTAGTGGGCCTTACCCGGTTACCAAAGACTAAAAAAAAGAAAAATATTACTTTGACTTGGAGTTCTGCAGATTTGAATTTTGGTTGATTTTCCATAGGATAACATTGCACTGGGAGTTTTACAGAGCCATTTCTTTGTCACTATGGTGTTAAGAAATAGTTTACAATTTTGCTCTGAACTTTTCAGGGTAGAAGGGATTTGTTCTAATGTTGCGCCTCTTGGTGGTTTTGAGAACTTTTTGTGTCAAGTTACACAGCTTTCAAATTTTGCTGCTTTTTCTATAGGATAAAATTGCAATATGAGGTGTTTTTTGATGCTTCCACAGGCAAATAAGGACACCACTACTCTATCTGAAAAAGTATGCATCCATGGGAGAGCAGGATATCATTATGGATTGGGCCCTGTGCTCCTACATGTAAATAAGGATACGATTATGGAGTAATGGGCCCTGCAGTCCCACAGGGAAAAAAGGATAGAATTACACTATATCGAAAGTTATGAATGGATGGGAGAGCAGGGCTTGTAGGCAAATAAGAATACCATTATGCTTTCTCAAAAAGTAAGGAAATTCTTTGCAAAAAATGCTGTTAATGCACTAGTTAGGGTTAAAATTTTCACAAGGAAGCACATAAATTGCTTTTCTGGAGGAATGGAAATGCTTCCATACCCACATACACATGTGGATAAATAGAGGCACAAAAGTACTGTTCCCAGAAGGCCTTTCACTTTCTTAATCACATGAATGACAATGTGATTGTACTATCTCAAAAAGTAAGGAAATTCATTGCAAAAAACATCATTAATGCACCAGTTAGGGTTAAACTGACAAAAGTAGGAAAATGTGATGTTGGGGTTTCCAACCCTAACACCCCACCCCACCCTGCAAGCAACAGAAAGAAAACACTTTACAATTTTGACTGTCCTGAGTATTGGCAAACATGTGTCTTCCTTGGGCTGTTAACTTAATACTCACCCCATTCTCATGTAGTCTGCACATCGAACTTATTTACTGATGGAATGAGGGAAGCATTAGGCTCATAACCCCAGAAGACCGCCTGATTTGCTAAGACCAGGCCAGCCAAAACATTAAGTTTTTTGTTTGCCACTTTTAGGTGGGGTAGGATGGGGTTTGAAACCCTAACACCACATTTACTTACTTTTGTTTTAAAACTAACTGGTGCATTAACAACATTTTTTTTTGTACAATTATTATATATATATATATATATATATATATTATATATTAAAATAAAGGATGGAGAAGTGGTGATATAAGAATTTAATGCACATGAGGTGTGGGATGCTACATAAACCCCTAGGTGAAGCCCGAAGAGTTTATTAAACCATCCCACACTGAGGTGTGCATTAAATTTGAGTTTCTGAGACTTCCCCATCTTTTACTTTATATCATTTCTGGGGAGCACTTTTTTCCATCCTGGGTCTTAGATCTTCTGTGTTGCTGACACACACACACACACACACACACACACACACACTCACACACACACTCACTGCCACTCACACTGAGAGACACATAATCTCTCTTTTCTTGTCTCATTTTCCTTGATTTTTATTTTATTTACACTATTTACAGTTTGGAGTTCTTATAGCACTTACCTAGCATTGTAGGGAGTCAGCCATTGCCCTGTTTTTAGCCGTGTCCCCATTCCTCCTCACAGTACTGTATATCCTGACCTAATCAAACAGCAGGATCAACCAGATAGCTTTTTTATCTAATTTATAACAAGAGGAATCACTTTGACTATAAAAAAAGAGATGCTAAGGTGAGTTAGATGTTCTGGAGGCTTCTCAGTAAGCCTTGGTCAGAGCCACCATGTTTCTGGAATGGTTTAGCCTGCCCACAGAATGAACAAGCACCAATGAGGGAGCGCTACTCTTGACAGACATAACACATGAATGACTCCGACCCTGGGATGCCCACCCCAGTGTCAGATACCCACCCCCCCACAGTCCATTCTGTTAATGTACTTGCTGACATTGGGGATCCAACCCTATGTTGGCATTTACAAGTCCCCCCAGCAGTGTGAGACACTGGGAACCCACCCCATGTCCAGAAATAATTTATAAATTTTTTGTATAATCTGACACGGGATGCCCACCCCAGTGTTGGATGCCCCTTGCATCCCGCAGCCCATTATTTTAATGTACTTGCCAACATCGGGGGTTCAGTCCCTGTGTTGGCATTTACAGGTCCCCCTCAGCAGTGTGAGACATTGGGGAGCCCACCCCAGTGTCCCAAAATAGCTCAAGTACATTACCTTTTAAAAAGATCCATTGATGTCTTTTTTTAAAGGTTCTATGATGCAGTTCGACAGCACTTTCAATGACCGACAACACAGCGATAGGATTTATGTAGATCATGTTGTGGTCGACATAAACTCAATGTCACCTGGTCTGTTTTTTCATCTGGGGGCTTTGCCTCAACCCCATGTGGGGGTCTCTGCCCCTGCACCCCATACTTTATTATAATCAACTCGACTCAGTGTTGATTCTGGGAAGGTGCAGGACCAGAGACAGTGTGCCCATCTCAGGTGCACCAACAAAGTGATCTTTCAGTGAACTGTCAATTTTGTTGACAGCAAGGTAGGTTGCTGTGTTGGTGTTGCTGCCGGGAGGCATGCCATTCTTAAACCTGAAAAAACATCCTCGTTATCATTGCCACTGTCCCTTCTCCCATCCTGACCCTCCCACTGAGCACACATCATCCCAAACCCCCCTTACACTACACTTACCTCCAGAGGTTGTATGCTGCCATCTTCTGTGGACCGAGACACATCTGCACTCTTCAAAGCCGAACCATGAACTGAGGAATCAAGGTAAGTGCTGTATAATGTATTTCAATGGCGTTTTGAACTTATGATCATAACATTGACATTTTTAGGATTTTTTCACCAAATTTTCAACATAGCCTTTTTGGGACCCCACCTCATGAACACTGTTACTGTCATTTTGTTAATCAGGCCTGGAAGGCGATTTCACAGTCACTGCAAAATCACCTTTCAGGACTGAATAACAAAATTTCACCACTTACGTTCATGAGGTGGCGTCCCAAAAAGGCCAAGTTCAAAATTTGGCGAAAACATTCCTCAGAATACCCGAGTTATGTGCGATCATTGAAAATGTTCTACACACATGCATAACTTTGGTAACTTTCAATATTTTGACACCAAATTTTCCACATAGCCATATTTTCACACCACCGCACGAACAGTATAACTGTCATTTTTCACATCCTGTTCAAAATGTGTTTTTGCACCTGTGATGCAGAATGACATTTCAGCATGAATTTTACAATTTTTACCTATGTAGTTAATGAGGTGGGGTCATAAGAAGACTATGTTAAAAGTTTGGGGTCAAAATATTAAAAAACACAGATTTTATTAAGTAACATAGTTTGCAGGGATGTCCGTTGCACCACCGGGGACCACGCTGCCTTACTGTGCCAGTGAGCTGAGTTCAGGTGTGAACTCAGTGAACCAGTTTACTGGGACAAGGCTGATGGGGAAGGTGCTGCAGCATGCAGCACTAGCCCAGCCTGGGTAGGGATGGAGGAGTGTTTTGCGAGACACCATACCCTGTGGTGAGTCAGGAACCTCACCAACAAGGTATCAGTATGTGTGCTAGGGCCTGCTGATCCCATGCACTGGGACAGGACTGTTTTCAATATTGTATTTGTCTCATTTTGTACAGGTCCTGAAGAGACCTGCGCAAGTGAGAATACAATTCCACTATCACAAAAAGAAAGGAAATTCATTGCAAAAACTACAGTAATACAGACATTGGGGTTATAGAATGCAAAGCGTACAAAGAAGGGAAATGAAAAAAACTTGAGGGATTTGGGTCTCACGGTATTGGTGAATCAGTGGAGGGACTCCCTTGGGGTTGTCAACCATAATACCCACCCCTCTCCTTATCAGACAAGCTCAGTTGTCATGTCTGCATGCAGGAACACAGGCCCTGCGTGGAGAAAAAGCTATGACAGATTATGTTGGCCATACTGTTTCACTATGACAAACTAGCTTGGAGCTTTTCCTTGTGCTTTGAAAAGGAGGTTATGGGTTGGGAGGTGGGCATTAGGGTTGTCAGCCCTAATGCCCACCTCCTCCCCCATATATATATATATATATATATGATTTTTCCTCTATAAAATCCACTATAAATTATTTCCCTGTATACCTTTTCAATGGAAGATGTCTATCTCTGCAATCAACACTGTATACCTTGGAAATAAAAAACACATTCAGCATCAGTAAACACAAGAAACTATGTAAAACAACAAACTAATTGACACCAAATTACGAAACTAATTAACAATTATTTAACAACTAACAAATAAAGCTCTTTTAAACTCAGACACCAGCAACTGCAATTCAGATCAGACTAACATCCTTGATGACTGAAGACAGCACTAGTGTGGAATAACTAGAGTTCATAAAGCAGCAAGAGAACAAAAACACAACAAAAAAGACACCAAAGTGATCAAGTCTTAGTTGGCAAAGGTAAGGGAGCAACATGACCTTCTCACGTCTTACCAGGCAAACGTCATTTATACACACAAACAGCAAGATAGATTGAATTATTAACCAGGAACTATCAGAGAAATACTTGGAAGCCTAGATCGAGATTTAAAAAAGAAAAATTATTCACATTCCACATAAAGAAAAAAACAACAGTATTCAAAGAAACAGCGTAAACCATGATAGCCAAACAAAAACACCTCAAAAAAGAAAGCAAAGGCAACCATCCCAACCGAGCACAACCACCCCAGATACAGAAACTACCATTCTGTACAGGACAAGAACCACTGGGCTACACAATCCCACAGCATTCATTAGTCAGTTTGTGTTTGGTGACCAGATAAGTACAGTAGGTAATGAATGCCTTATTTCTCATATAGCAGTTACCAGTTCCAGCAGCAAGACTTGTCTTCCATGGGACAGTGGATCTACACACTGGGCTCTGTTCAGGTGAGTGAGGGTGTGTGGTGAGGTCTGGGAGGTGTGGGGTGGTGGGTGCTCAGTGGAAAGAGGGGCTGGGGGTGCGGGGTTACATAAGCGATGGACCTTTTTTTTACAGATTAAAAAAAATATATCAAGGGACTGTGTTCTTCTTTTCAGGCTCCGAGGGACATCGGAGGGTGGAAGATTGCTACTAGACACCTCATTTAAATCAGCAATGACATGCTTAAGGTGGAAACTGATCTAGATAGCAGGGAATGTAGACTAGCAATTTTTGCACTAACCACTGATCCACCTGACTGCACTTTCAAATTGTTGTGATATATACACACACACACACACACACACACACACACACACACACACACTGACTAATACATATACACATATATGCATATCTATTCCAGTATAGCATAGCAGTGCACTGTCTACACGCACGGAGCATTGCCACACACACTAACACACATACACGCTTATATGGCATTTATTTACTTATGCATCTAACCCTAATTTTTCTGTATTTAGGATAAGCACTTTGTTTTGCATTAACTCATTGTACTAATCTATGGCATGACTGGGTAACTAAGGTAGAAGACCAGGTAGGTGCGGTGGATGTAGCCTGTCTGGACTTCAGAAAGGCCTTCGACACTGTCCCCCATAGAAGGCTGATTAACAAACTGTGCAGCCTAGGGGTGGATCCTAAAATAGTTCTGTGGGTGGAGAACTGGCTGAATGGCAGGAGTCAGAGGGTTGTGGTAAACAGGAAGTACTCTGGAGAGGGAGGTGATAGGCAGATGTCTTGGGGGTCGGTGTTGAGGCTTGTCCTCTTCAATGTCTTTATTGGAGACATTGTAGACAGACTGGAGGGAAGGTATGCTCTTGCAGATGATACAAAGGTATAGAATAGGGTCGACATGCCAGGGGTGTTGAAAGAATGAGGGAAGATCTTAAAATGGGTCCGGTATGATTGACTGACTCTTGTAATACGACAATCATTAGCCCGTATCCATTTGACTGACCGGTTCATATTTCCGACAGAAAAAAGACCGCTTGACTTTAGACCAACAAATACTTGCCTGTCTTGGAGATGAAACAAACAAATGAGGCAAAGACTGCTGTGTGAAATTAAAATATCATATCTTACTTTAACAGCTGCCAGTCAATTGAAAAATACTTGCTGACAAGTAAGCACCAACACTGTAAGTTTGCCTATCTTGGGGATGAAACAAATGAATGAGACAAAGACTGCTGTTTGAAATTAAATTATCGTATCTTACCTTAATATCCAGCCCTTCAGTTCAACTCATGGAGCATAAGCAGCACCACTATGAGGCTGCTGTGTGAATGCTATATTTCATCAACATGCAGCATTCAATGGCAGCAGCCCATTTTGGAGTGCCATTTAGTGAGCGGAGTCCAGTCATTCAAAAATGAGATGTGACGTTCATTCTTAAAGAGCCATATTGTTGGCAATGCCATGTAGAAAATCATGGGCAGATCTTTGATTTTTACTTTGTATAATAGTTCTGATTTTTTCTTCACAGATGCTGTATTTCTTCTTTAAGGGGGAATGGGGGAGACCACGATTGATCATCTCAATGGTACTTTCAGTAACTTGTTGTTCCCTCATCAGCTCATGGACAACCATGTTATGCCTACATGAGCCGAGCAGACCAGTGCACCTAGGTGCCTATGCCATGCCTTAACATTGTTTTGGGTGCAGGGACACCAGAGGCAATTTGTTCATGCACAGACCACAGTTCAGGTGGAAATAGTGGAGGGCTGCGAATCATGGTATCATTTTACATTCTTTTCTGAACCCTGCCAAGTACATAGTTCTCCTTGAAGCAGTCAAGCACTGGAATGCTACATTCTGGGAATTCAGGTTTTAATGATGCAAAGGTTGCAGGAATTTAGGGTTGTGGGCAAGAAAGTTAGTGCATGCAACTGTCTCATTTGTAGCCTGAATTCCGTTCTGAGCCATACTTAGCTGGCAGTCCCAGGCTCTGAATTTGCACCAAATAATTTGGCAAGTGAAAAGGCAGCCCTTGTTAGTGGTGGTGGTAGAGAATTCAACCTTACATGCATTGATGACTTCCTGCTCAAAATATGTCACAATGTAGTGTGGTACCAGTGTTACCCCATGTTTATCTGCTAAGTCATACAGGACCTGGAACAGCCAAACATAACAATCCTGTGAGTTGGCGGACATTAGATCATATACCAAGGGCACAATCCTACTGGTCTCTGTACTGCCCACAGGGCATGTATTGAATACAACTGTCTGAATAGGGTGGGCACTGTTTAAAAAGTCCCATCCATTAGCCAACAGTCCAATGCAAACAATTTAATTATGTTTGCTTTCGTGCAAAATATCAGAATTTTCTCCTCTCCACATTGGGACTCTTTAGCCAGAAACAGCTCGCCATCAATGTACCGTAGATCTTTGGGTATTGAGACCTCATCCAGTGTTCCTGGCTCGGAAGGCATGTTTTCATGCCTGGCTCTTTTGACAACCTGTTGCATAGCATGCCATGATGACATATTGTGGCAGACTTCTGCAGTGACTTTGGCACATTTGGCCTGAATCAAATGAGCTGGGGAATCATTTGTGCTAAGCACTCATTCTTTCAGGGAAGTGACTGCCTCTGCCACTGGCCTCTGAGTGGCATCAGGTGAATGCATGTGTTCTGCATTGCTCCGGAGATGATGCTGTCCCCCAATCTTAATGGTGCTTGCCCACCCACGGCACCCAGATTTATGTTTCTGGAAGCACCGATAGAAAAAGTTACCCCTCTACTGCTCCTTAAAATATAAGTAGCCCTTCAAGACAAAGTTTATCATGGCCCTTCTGTGAGGGAACCATCTTAAATGGCTGAACCATGGAAGCTGCCATTACAGTTGTATCAAAATAGCACTAAGGACATCTCACCAATCATAGGTTGTTTATAGCAATGTCAATAGCTGTCGAAATGAGTGAAAGTCAAATCTCATTTTTAATTGAGTAAATAAATCCTGCTTTTGAAAGATTGCATTCCGCTCACTAGATGGTGCTCCAAAATGGGTTGCTGCTTGATGAAATGCAGCATCACACAGTGTTTATGCTCTACGACTTGAACTGGACTTTGGCTGGATATTAAGGTAGGCACTAGAACCCCAGAGCAAAGTACAAACTAGGTGGGAGGTAATGACAGTCACAAAGCAGGAAAGGGACCTGGGAGTTATCATCTCAGAGGACCTAAGATAAACTTGGCAGTGTGACAAGGTGGCTGGAAAAGGTTAGTCAGATGCTTGTATGCATAAGGAGGGGTATCATGAGTAGAAAGAGGGAGGTCATGTTGCCCCTATATAGATACTGAGAGAGACTGCACCTGGAATACTGTGTCCAGTTCTGGAGGACTCATCTGAGAAAGAACATATGGTGGAGGCGGTGCAGTGGAGGGCAACTAAAATGATGCAGGGCCTGTTGGATAAGGCCTATGAGGAAAGACTAGCCAAGCCAATATTTAAAATATTTATTTCATTTGGCTAAAGCATTTAGCCCATTGTAAATATTGAATTTTTACAGGATATGCCAGTTGAGATTTGATATGTCATTTACAGTGTGGTCATGCTTTACCCACCTTTTAGTGCATTTGCACAACACAGATCTCCTGAGAGGCAGTTTCAATGTGGTCTTCCATTTTATACATTTTACAATGTGTTTCCTAGAATATGCCTGCTGATTGCTATATATTTAGCCTGGATAGTTCACAGAAGATGTGAAATCTTATTTTCAATGGGGTTCTATATCTACACATGATGCTGCATTGCATAAAATCAGAATACACTGAAAACAATATTTTACATCTGGACTATGCTACTCTGGAGAAATACATTGTAAAAATGGGTAAAATCATGACCCCACTGAAAACATGATATTTCATCTAATCTGGGATATCCTGAGTAAAGAGAGTGCAAAAATGTGTAAAATAAAGATCACTATGAGAATGAGATATAGCATCTGTCCTGTACTAGCCAGGATACAAAACATAGGATAAGAAATATTTAAAGGAAATCTATAAGTCTTTCTATGCTATCATTATGTAAATCATGTCATTGAGGCATGATGGAAGTGGGGATGAGGCTAAGTTCATAAATATGTTATTTTAATCATTAAACAGTTGAATGCAAATATATAATAATTACATTTACTGTGATAGCAAATTCCACATTGTAAACTGAACTTCATTGTGTTCTGCATAACCAAGACTGACATAAACAAACAGTTTCTTTATTGTTTTATAACACATTAGGCTGCAGTATTTATTTTGAATGTTGTGGCCATAAGGATGGTGTGTACAGTATGTGTGTTTATTTGAGGAAAGGGATTAAAGAAATGGCTGCCTTCTGATATAGTAAACTATGTCTGAGAACAGTGCTAACTAGATAGTGCCTTAAGACGTTAAAAACAGTGTAAATCTTTTAGAGATTCCTTGCTTGGAAAGAGTGACTAAGCTGACATGTTTATAAGTTATGAATCTTTCTTCAAAGAGAATTCTACCCATATTGAAGCTTAGCACACAAAATAGTGTGTGCAGCATGGCTAACCTCAATGAACACAGCAGAGTGGAGGGATAACACAAAACTACCAATTTTAACTAGTCTGTTAGGAACCTTGAGAGCTCCCTTTTTTATTGTACTAGCAAAACATCTGCAGGGCTCCACCCACTGTAGCCATAAAAATGGGTTGACAATTTCCTTCTTTCTGATTGGCTAAGTAAGTTCCAAGACCCATGTGTTAATTCCACAGGAATTCATAGGTTAGAACAAGTTCAGGCAGTGGAATTTGGGCAAATTACATACAGAATTCATGACCCACTTCATTCATCCCTATTGCCATCACAAACATCACTGCCACCTTAACATGCTGAAGACCATCAATGAGGCCCTAAAAAAACTAAATTGTAATAATAAATAAATTAAACATTCTTTCAAATCTTGATCACCACTTACTCATATAAACACATTTGAAAAAATAAGTACTATTCTGTTTTAATTCCCAGCATTTCTCTGGTGACCATGAAAAATCCCCCTCCTGTCCTTGCCAGCTTGCCAGGGAAATATCTTCTGCTTACGCTGTCACAGATAAAATTGAGATCTTGGCTCCATATAGGGACTTCTGTTGTGTATGAGAGGGTGAATATTCTGCCACAGGAATTCAGTAGAAGTTTGAGTTCCTGTATTCTGTAACAAATAAACATTCTGTCAATTGAATGTATGGAAAGACAGATGATTGACAGGCAGGAAATTATGACTTGTTGCATACGAAAATAAGTTTGCATTTTTTTTGTTTTTTTAAATTGTTTCTTAGTTTACTCATTTTAAAAGTGCAGTAAGACATGCCAAGTCATGGATTGTCTGGGGTTAATGCATTACCAGCTGCTGAAGGTACTGGGCACAAGAGCCTCATGCCTCACTATGCCCTAGGGTGTGCATTAACCCCAGACAACCAATGTCCTGTGTAAGCAATAAGACATGATGGTGCATGTGGAATCCTGATCTAACCACACTTCCAGGGGCATAGTGAGGCACAATGCTGCAGGTAGAGTGCCTTCATCTACTGGAAGTGCAGTTAGATCAGCATAATGCACACCCCCGAAGAGTTTTAATGTGCTTATTCAATGGGTAAGCTGAGAAACTTAAAAAAAAAACAACAATGCCAACTTCTTCTATTAACAGGTATTTTTCTTTGTTAAAAGCAACTAGTAAAAAGTAGTCCCTCCCTATCTTTTAAGCATCTGTATATCCACACATTCAGTAGATGTAATGTTTGTTTATCATGGAATGCAGGAATTCAAACTTCTGCAGATTTCTACTTGCTGAATGTTCATTTCTCCTCACACAAATACACATAACTGAAGACCTCAGCAAAGCCAAGGAATCAGTTGTATCTTGTAGAGCAAGCAGCAAAGATTTTCCTGGTAGGCAGATAAAGATGCAGGATTGGTTCCATGGTCAGAAAAGAAGCTCCAAAAATACACCTGTGAATAGTACTTCATTGTTTAATTTTGCTCATATGTGTAAGGAGGGGGTTATAAAATAATAGAACATTTTATTAATGTGATTGCTCTTTTCATATTGAGGGAGTTTGTACTATTATGGCCTGGATTATTTTTAGTGAGTAAATGTGGCAGCTGTGTTTTATTTTGCAATCAGGAATTTTTGAAAAAGTCACTGCTATTGTTAGCATGCAGTGCCCTGATTACTGCACTTTTTACCTATATATTAGACAGATCTAAGACATAGGTTCTAACCAAACAGGATGCTGGATTTTCTCTACCCATTTTGTAACATGTCGTATTGCTTAAAGGAAAACTCTCATTATTATAGACTCACCCACCCTAAATCCTTAACCCCCCCCAATTAAACTTTTTGCAGTAAAAACTAATTTTTTAAAGTGGTCCAACTCATAGCATTTTTAATTTTTAAGGCCCATGATCTTCCAACATGGCGAGTGCTGGGCAGCACCATCTCATCTTATAGTGCGGCTCTGCACCACTTGCTTGTATGCTTTTCAATACAAGTGAGCAGTGCAGAGCCACACCACACCTAGCACTTGCCATGTTGAAAGATCACGGGCCTTAGAAAATAAAAATGTTGTTAGACCTCTTTAAAAAAATTTGTTTTTACTGCAAAAAGCTTAATTAGGGAGTTAAGGATTTGGAGGTGGAGAGTTTGTAATAAAGAGACTTTGCCTTTAAATATAAACAATGGGTGGAAATTGAGCATTCTGATTGGTTGACATACATCAAAAAGAGCTATGATAACAGATGGAAATCTACCTGTACACCAATTAGGATTTTTACTAATAAAACATTCCTTTAAAATTTAAACATATTTTAGTTTAATAATACCATTAAGACACTCCAGGGGTTAGGTTACAGTACCTTTGTTAGTATAATCCTAAGGATGTGGCCCTCCATATAAACTCCTTAGGGTTAGATTACCTGATGGTATCCCAACCCCTGGTCATGCTAATTAATTAATATCTGATTTTCATGAAAGATGTGATTATTTTAGCTATAATTCATGTTGTTTATTGTATAGCAAATGTTATATGAATTTATGTTGAAACCATGCAGTCTGATCATGTGTGCTCCTCCTTTTGTATACAAAAAATCCATCCCTTAAAAGCACTTCTGGTTGCAAAATGTTATCAAATAAATGTGGAACATTGTTTGTACACGACCTCATTGTAAATAAGCCTCGGCTCAGTTGAGTACATCCTAGTTTATATATATTTATATGAATAAACTTTTTACTACTACTAAAATAGATAATAAATCCCAAAGGGTTTTACAGTCCATGACCATCTGGTAGCATCCACAGGCATGCACACTGAGGTTATGTATGTAACCCAAGTCTTTCTCTGTATGAAAATATGTATTGTTATCCGGGTCGCCCTGAAAAAGGGACCTTTGGGCTCAGTGGGCCTACCAGTCACAGTACAAATTAAATAAATAAAATAAAATAAATAAATGTGATAGTGTGGGAGCCAAGGAAGCTCAGAGACTTGGCACACCAAAGGCAAGACGTAAGAGAAAGAGCTGGAGGTGGGGAGGAGTTAAGAATGGTTGTTAAATGACTTGCACATGGACACATAATGCATAGATGACAATAGTTGGATTCAAACTTGGCTTTCAAGTTCATAGCTCTGTGTTCTATAAATCACTTTTTATACTTCTGCAGAATTCCACCCTCCCGATAAAATTACGATTTTTAACATCACGGATTCTTCAGCGTTTATTTCCTGGTCAATTGACAAAGGAGAGTCTGTGTCAGCAGTTATTATTTCGCTATAAAATGGACGGCAATACAGACCACACACAGGAGATTAAAATAACTGGCAGCACCATCACACAGCACCAGCTCAAAGGCCTGGAAGCAGATACCATGTACTCAGTAGAACTCTATGCTGAGAACAACATTGGACAGAGCCCACCGAGCCCTGAGAAGAAGCTGAAAACGTTACCAGAAATTAAAGGTTAGTCTGCTGAAAAGATTGCACATTTACTAGAATAAAATGTATGAAAAATGATTATGATGTACCCCTCTTCAGGAGTGTACTTTATCCCCAGTCAAACAGAATCCAGTGCACTACCCTCAACAAATTAGTAATACTGTCATGTATTTTCTTACTCACTTTTTTATTTTTATTTTTTTATGATTTCCAAAGGAGGTTACTTGGTTATAAGATTTCTTCTGAGATGTGAATTAAGCCAACCACCAGACAACAAGGTGAAGCCATGGTTGGGTAATTTACTCTAACATCTAAAACTTTGCCTAAATTGGCTTCTTGATCAATTTTAAGTAAAGTAACCACCTAAAACATCACAAATGGTCAATGGAAAGCTTGCTAATGGAGATAGTCACATTGCCCACTGATCATAATTGTTTAATGTTTAGTGTACTTTACGCTGAGGAGAAGCTGGTGCATGTTTGCCGTTATAACCCAGCGAGTTATAACAGCGAATATAACTGGCTCCTCCAGTGAGAAAAACAGTAGCCAGTTGTTACAATTGTTTAATGTTTAGTGTACTTGACTGCTATCTGTAATGGTTATCCAACTAAGCTTACTCTTGTTGTCTATACTGCACAGCAGTACAGCTCTTTGTACTGTGTTATGTCACCTCAAGTATTAGCAGTGTTAGTGGCTCAGTCGGTTGCATGCTCATCCCTGGGACCAGAAGATCTTTTGGTCTTTGTGGATTCAAGTCTGACAACAGGAAGTTGGGCTAATATCCAACACTTACACTGTAGTGCAGTATGGGGGTGCTGCACTTTTGAGGTGCAGTCCTTAAGGCAGCCATATTTGTTAGCAAAAGATTTCATCATATATTTTTAGAAAAAATGAATTTCTGACATTATAAGATTCATGCTCAGTGTAGTTTTAGTTTTCTTGGATATTATTGAAACAGCTTTTATAGCTAATTTTGTAATTAATGATTCATTAATGATGGCTGCAATTCACAATTTAAAAAAATCTCTTCTGTTGAGGTTACTTGTTGAATGTTCATGCTAGATTCATACTATAGCTATACTAGGATGGTGCTACCACATTTTCTGATGGTAAACAGCATAACACTGAACCACAAAACACTTAATCACTCACTCCTGGACTGGTCACTCACCTCCCACCTGCACTGGATACTAGCTATGGGCCTGCTCCCTGACACCCTAAGTGACCACCACTTGACTTACATAGTCAGAAAAATCTTCAGACCTAAGGCGCCCCCCACCAATGCATCATGCTGACAAGATCCTACAAATCCCTGGACCTTGCATCTCTTATTCATGACATGACTGTTACCAACTGGTCTTTCATCCACAAGCTTCCTCCACTGAAACCACTCTGGATGGTTTCAAAACCAGGTTCCTCGCTGTCTGAAACCACTATGCCCCACTTAGATGGTCCAGGAGTACGTGGTGCCCACCTCCCCTGGATCACAGCTCACATCATTGCCAACCACAAAGCAAGAGACATGGCCTGAAAGCTTTTAAGAAATCTGGCTAATTTCGTTAATACCTAAAGTACCGTGTACTGCGGAACGCATGCACAAGGATAGTCCACCAGGCTAAAGCCAAGTATTTCAACACTGCCTTCCACACAAACATAAATCATCTTGCCAAATTCTGGAAGGTCTTCAAATCACAAGAAAAACTTGTCATCTCTCAACTCTCCTCCTTTCTCGACTCCTCATCTTTCTACACCCCCACCAGTCTGGTTTCAGGAAGTCCCATTCCATTGCCACCTCCCTGCTGAGGGTCATGGACTCCATCCTCTCTGACTTGGACAATGGGCACATCACCTCAGCCATCTTTGTCGACCTAGCAAAGACGTTCAACACAGTATCCCACTCCCTCCTCCTGACCAAGCTCACCAGTGCAGGGCTCTCTAGTTCAGCCACTGACTGATTCCAATCCTATCTGGTAGGCCAGACACAGTCTGTCAGGATTGGTAACTCCATCTCTGCTCCACTCCCTGTCTCATCAGGGGTGCTGCAGGGCTCAGTCCTGGGGCCACTCCTGTTTTCAATTTTCCTGAATGATCTGCCCTCTGCCTGCCCACACACCTCCATCCACATGTATGCAGATGACACAGTACTGTATTCATCTGGCCCCTCCACTACTGATGTAGTAACCACATTGCAGCAGGACTTCAACAGTGTCCAGCGCTGGTTTCGCTCCAGTCAGCATCACCTCAATGCCAAGAAGATAGTCTCCTTGACCTTCGCACTAGGCAGAGACTTTCCGGCTCCCCCCGACTTTCCACACCCTGGGCGGGACTTCTTTGGAGGCCTGCACCCTTCTAGTACCTTCGAGTCTGGCTCGACCAGCACCTCGACTTTTCTGTACACTTCGATGGCATCCACAGAAAACTTCGCCCCAGATAGGGTGCACTCTATGAAATCATGGTTGCATCCTGCTGCTGGCCTGCTGAGCAATTGTACAGAAAATGATCCTGCCTATTTTTGACTACGGAGATGTGGTCTACAGTGCTGCCCCCAAGTCCGCCCTGACTAGACTGGACTCCCTCTTTCACTCCTTCTGTTGTTTTGCCCTCGACTCTCCTTACACCACCCATCACTGTACCTTATATCCTGTCCTTGGGATGTACCTCTCTACAAGACTGCAGATTGTCACACTGCGCATGCCTCGTTGCCAAATTCTGGGATCAGTCCTTGCCCCCTCCACTCTCTTGGTCCTATCCACCACTCCCCCAGCCTATGAACTCAGGCAATTTGACACTCATCTCTACATATTCCCCAAAGGTCTACCTCTACAGGCCAAGCAGCCTTCAGCTACCATATGCCCAAACTATGGAACTTCCTACCTCCAGATATTCAGCACTCCTCTCCCTCCCAACACCTCAATGGTATTCTCTCAGTGCATTTCTCCAACACCTGCTCATGTGCCTAACACAACTTCAGCTCCTAGGCCAGTAAGCCCCTCCTGGACTCACCTTGTGCCACTCTTTATAACAATCTAAGTCGCCAAGCACTTGTCTCATGCCTCACTTCTCTCTGTTGCATGTTTCTGAAAAGGTTGCACCTTGTGTAATCCTGCCATTGTCCTTACTTACACTGCTGTATTGTGTTACTGCTGCATTGTGTTACTGTTCCAAGGATTTACCATTGCTGTATTATTGTGTGATTGTTGCCCTTTTTGCATGTACTGTCTCCAGGGTGCATCTGGACTCGAGCGGTACTCTGCTCAGCATGTCCTCCTGGTAAAACTCTTAAATAAATAAATAAGCTATGTAATTTTTCACTGCAAGTTTTCATGGTGGGCATGGCACCAGGGTGGGAATTTTAAAAACATCAAAATCCCATATCTTGGCTCAGGTGCAAAAGAAAACCAAAGGAAAAATGTGCATCTTGATATTCATGCCAGACAAACATAATTGCTGGAAAAATAAAAACAATATTGTTGCTAACAAATACTGCTGCATTAAGATGACACGTTAAACCGAGGTCCCTTCTACTCATCTATCTCTTGTGGCTGTTCAGAAGGAAATTAAAGCTCCCATGGCAGCTACTGTAATAGTAGGAGATTTTTTATTCAACATAAATCACAAAGCTGAGAAACATAACAAGTTACAGAGACCACAGAGTAATTACAATGAAATCAAAACAATGATATAAAAAAAGGGAAAACAGAGTCACACAAAAAAGTTAGAATACAGCTGGTAAACAAATGAAAAGAAAATGGGCTCCCTATGGAAATTGTAAGAGATGAGGATTTTCTCCAGTGTCCTGACCAGCACTACCCTATCACTAAAACAGCCACCCCCAGGATGCATCTGGAAATGAGCTGTCTTAGCTCGGTGTATGCCTTTCTTTATCATAAATTATCTCCCCTGAAAAAAAATCAATAAATAAATGCATATTTCATGCTGTTGCCCACCTTATGGGACCCTTTGGAAAACCAGGTTTGGCACCTAAATGAGGTTATCCTGCCAGAATATGTTCACTTGATCTGGACTAATTTATAAAGCCATGTTGACTAAGATCCATGATGGGCGATACTAAGACTCAAAGGAGTCCTACAGAGCCCAGACCCTCATATAGATGGCCATGGATTTACCCATTTTCTCCCATGCTTCCACCACCCCCAGGCATGGGCATAGCCTCTTCGATCTTGACTGCACACTGCAATGTCTTGTGCTGGTAGCAAGCTCCTTGGCCCACCATGGGTCGCTGGGCACCGTGCCCAGTGCCTTCCCAATCAGACTGCAATGCACTGCCAAGTGGCAGCTGCTGCATATCAGCCTACCTCCTAATATAGATAACCAAAGGAAGTTCTGCAACACTCACATTGAACATTCATGCTCTCTAGGTTGTTAGCTTCATCCAATGATTAGTTGTCATTATATTTCACATTAAATCACCCATTTCATTGTCTGTTTTAAAAATATCTGATTGCTCTAAATTGCATCACCGTTGCTGTGACTGTGTGGGCCTGTTGTCCTGGTCATTACTCTGATCTCAGAACAAGTGCGCGACAAAGACAAAATCCTGATGGAAGCTTTTCTTATGGACTTTATGGATAAGTTGGCAAAGATGTTCTGTAAATGGGCAGGCCCAGTTCGCACAGCAGTTACTGCCCACAAATAATTGACCTGTGTTCTGGAGCAGACTCAGGTTGCTTGCAAGTTAGCCGAGGAGAGAGGATAGAGCATCCTAGGACAGCTCCTGACTCTTTGGAGGAGGGGGTATCCAGTGTCCCACTACCAGCTTGCCACCTGGTGGAGGCTGGTGGTAGCAGCAGGGATCCCTCAACTGGGGAGGGCAGACACCGGATGCAGATACATCACATGGTGCATCATTGCATGCCAGGTTGCTCTGGGGAGAAAATGCCAGAGGAAAACACTAAACAGCTATATGACTTCCTGATCCTCCACAGGCCCACATCACTGACTAGCAGGGATCTGGGATCAGATTTATGCTGCGGGGAGGGGGAAGGCACACCCTCCAACCCCACAATGGGGTAAATCCATGGGGACTCACCTGGAGCTAGATGCTGTAAGCCCTATGGAAGGTGGATAAATGGACCATGAGGGCTAGGGGTTATGGGGGCTGTCCAGCAGAGGAGCATGAACACTTGTTCAACAAAAAGTACTGTAAAACCTGGGAGGGACAAGTGACATTTAAAATATGCTCTGTAGTGAACTGTAATACTGTAGTGGAACTGAGTATGTTTATGCAATAATATTCTGAAGTGGATACTTTGGATCTGCTTTTAGGAGGCCAACAATCACGCACATGTGCAGCATACAATTGCATGTCAGGGTGCTGTTGTGCTCCCACAATTCCTGTCAGATGCACACTATTTTTAAACAGAGTGCCATTTTGTAACCCTTTTCACTGCTTTACAGCAGCTTGTAGGTTCCTGGTCTGCACATGTGCTACGACTGGTATGGCCTGGCATAGCACTTATGGACAGCAGAGAGACTGGCACCCTAGTGGGGGAGCTGCTGATAACAGCAGTTTGTCTGCAGGTCACTGATGCAGAGCTTTTGTTCCTTACCAGAGAGTTGCACACCACGAAACCTCTCTCACCTCTTTAAAAATCGCACCCCAGTACTGCCCCAATGGCCCAGCTGGTTGAGGCTGGAAGGGCACAGCTCATGTCACAGGGAGGAGGTAGACAAAAGGGAGAAAATCCAAGGAAAAAAACCCTGTCATCTGCATGACAGCAAATAAGCTTGAATAGGGTATAGTCCTCTTGAACAGGGTATCTCCCGAGGTGACAGCAGGGACAGGGAAAAATGTATAGAAAAATCATAGAATCATAGGAATATGGCGGCAAAAAAGGACCTCTCTGGCCCATTGAATCTACCCCTTCCCCCCAACTCGTCACCTTAGTCAAGGGGCATCCCCCTCCATGCACTGGTCAACCCCTTATGTCTGCCCCATGCCCTCCTAAATCCTTCCACAGTTTCGGCACCCACTACCTCTTCAGGTAGTTTGTTCCAGGACTCCACCACCCTCTCCGTGAAGTAACACGCCCTCACATTGCTCTTGAATCTTCCTCCTTCTAATCTTAGACTATGGCCTCTAGTTTTATCACTTTCTTTCCTTGTGAATAAGCTTCCTTCCCTCACCTTATTAACCCCCTTCATGTACTTAAATGTGTCTATTATGTCCCCCCACTCCCTTCTAGTCTCCAAATGGGTACAGAGCCAATTCCCTCCATCTCACTCATAGGGCTTCCTATTCATACCATGCACCATCTTGGTTGCCCTTCTTTGAACCCTTTCAATCCCATCTATGTCCTTGTATAGGTGAGGTCTCCAGAACTGGACCCTGTACTCCAGGTGAGGCCTCATTATGATTTTATAGAGAGGAATCAGCACCTCCCACTTTCTGCTTGTTATGCCTCTCTCTATGCACACCAGCATTCTATTTGCCTTGACTGCCACCTTGCTGCATTTGTTACCCACCTAAAGGTTCTTCAAAATTATAATCCCGATCCCGCTCCTGCTCAGTTGGCTTAAATCCCCAGTGTGTAAATGGCTAGCAGGGTTTTTCACCCTGTGTGCATAAGTGTACACTTTTTGGCATTGAATTTCAGCTGCCATGTTTCTGACCACATTTCTAGAATCTTCAGATCCTCCCTCATGGCCTCCACTCCCCCAAGGGGTGTCTACCCTATTGCAGATATTTGTGTCATCTACAAATAGGCCCAACCTCCCCTCCAGTCCCTCCACTATATCACTGATATAGATATTAAAAAGGATGGGTCTGAGTACCGACCCCTGGGGCACCCCGCTCATCACCTCCCTCTCCCTGGAATGAACCCCATTTACCACTGGTTCCACCACTGGAACGCGCCTGTTCCAGTGCATCCATCATTAGAGCGCCACAAATTTAATTTCGCCGTCCGGAATATATGCGGGAGGCTGTGCCCCCACCCCACCCTACTTATATATACTAACTCCAGGGGGGGCGGACCTCGGAGAAGGGGTGGCGATTTTTTAATTTTGATGCCCTTCTGAAGGGCGCACTCAGACCGACGCACAGATGGCCAGAAGGGTTTACGACCACCCTCTGACTTCTGTCCTTCAACCAATTTTCCACCCACCTAGTTATTTTCCATCCCACCCCTAAGCTTTCCAGCTTATTTAACAGCCTTCTGTGGGGGACAGTGTCGAAGACCTTTCTGAAGTCCAGCTAAGTCACGCCACCGCCCCCGATCAACCACCTTCATCACCCATTTGAAAAACTCTATTAGGTTCACCCAGCATGACCTCCCCTTTGTAAAGCCATGCTGTCTGTCATCCTGCAGTCCACTGTCTACCAGATAGTTTACTACCCTTTCTTCTATTAGTACCTCAGTCACCTTACCCACCACCGAGGTGAGGCTGACCAGGCACTAATTTTCTGCCTCCTCCCTACTGCCCCCCCATGTAGAAGCACCATGTCAGCCTCTTCCAGTCTCTGGCACCCACCCTGTATCCAGTGACAAGTTAAACAGCCTCATCCACGTGTTACCAGCTCCTCCTTAGTTCCCCGGAGTACCCTAGGATGCAAGCCATCCGGTCCCATTGCCTTGTCCACCTTCAGCTTCCAAGTTCCTCTCTTACCCTGTCCTCACTGAACAGACTAGATCCACCCTTTGTCTTCCTCCCCTCCCCCTTAACTCAGGTCCCTTCCCTACCTCTCCACTGTAATACCAGAACAGAGGTAGCATTACACCTCTGCCTTCTCCAAGTCCTTCTCCACTTGAACCCCTCCCTCCCTCACTGTATTTCATCCACTGCTTCGCCTTCCTCTTTTCCCCCACATACCTAAAAAAAGTTTTATCACCCCTTTTGGCCTGCCTAGCAATTCTTTCTTCTGCATCTACTTTCGCACTCCTAATTTTCTTCCCTGCCAACCTCAGATTCTCTTTGTAAGTCTCCCTGTCCTCCTTCCTCTGGGTTTTCTTATAAATTCTGAATGGCCTTTATCTTTCCCTATTTGCCCCATCACCTCCCTGGTAAACCAGAGTGGCCTCCTTCTTTTTTTGTTCTTTCCTACCTTCTTTATGCAGATTTCAGTGGCTTTCTGTAACCCCCCAAATAGATTTCCACAATTCCTCCATGTCCCCTATTTTCTCATTCCCCTCCATCTCTTCCCTAAATATGTCCCTCATTCTGGTAAAGTCCATCTGCCTGAAGTCCAGAACCTTCATGCTGATCCGATTTGTTTCCTTCCCCATCCTTACCCTGAAACTCACTGTATTGTGGTCGCTTATACCTAGGCTGTCTCCAACAGCAACTTCTTCCACACTTTCCCCATTGGAGATGGCCACATCCAGTATGTTATCACCCCTGATGGGCTCCCAAACCAGCTGTTGTAGGAAAGCACCTTGGAGTGCATCAAGGATCTCTCTGCTTCTGGCTAATGCTGCTGACAGGATTTCCCACTCCACATCAGGGAGGTTTAGGTCTCCCACTAGCAGGAGCTCTCCATTGTGTGCCATCCGTTGAACTGCCAGCAATAGCTACCTATCCTGTTCCTCCCCCTGCATAGGGGGTCTGTAAATCACAACCAGTCTTAATGATGCACCAGACCGTTTTTCCGGTGTGACCCACAGGACCTCTGCCTCCCTTTGCACCTCCTGCCCTTCCATTGTCCAAATGTCATCCTTGATATACAGTGCTACCCCCCCTCCTTCCAGCCCTGTCCTTTCTAAAAAGTCTGTACCTGGGATACCTACCTCCCAAGTTTGATGCTCTGATCACAAGGTCTCAGTTATAGCCACGATGTCAGGCCCTCTTCCCCATTATGACTCCAAATCCACCTTTTGTTCTCCAACTCCTGGTGTTTCGGATAATTCTTTTCATCATATACCCACTTCCGCCATCCTCATTGTCTTCCCTGCCCCATTATGGGGAGTGCTAGCTAGGTTATTTCTTGCTGCTCCCCCCTGTTCAGTTTAAATGCAGTCTGTCCCTTAAGTAGCTGTCCAATTTACCCTTCAGGACCCTTGTGCCTCCTTGCTCAGATGCAGCCTTTCTGGTGCATAGAGTTCTGTGGTATCCCACGTCCAACTCCATTCTCCCACAAGACCAAATCCATTGTCTTTACACCACCTCCTCAGCCATGAGTTGCATTCCTCAATTTTCCCCTTTCCATCCTCACTAGCTTTTGGCACTGGCAGGACTTCACAAAAAGAGACTGTGTTCCCCTCCTCTTTACAGAGTCTTGCCAATTTCTTGAATCTAGCTTGCACTTCCTTCACACTGTTCCCTCAGATTGTTCATGCCCAGATGCACACTATTATGGGAGGATCCCTATGTTTCTGTCTAAGGTGTGTATGAAGTGTTTGGCCTTGAACAACGTCATGCCGACATACACTCAGTCTTATAGCACTTCCCTCCTCCCTTCCCCATTTGATACCTCTAATTATGGAGTCCCCAATATTAAGACAACATTATCCTCCCTCCCCTGCAGTCTATGGATTTCCACTAATCTGTGCCCCATCAAGTTTCGCCCTTCATCCTCTACTGCGACCTCCCCCCGCGCAGCACCCTCTTGCCTACGCCCTAACCCTTGTCCATCCCATTTGCTGGGGTGCCTGATGCTGTCCTCCCTTCCTTGGCCTTGTCCTCCCCCTTATCAGTATCCTCTTGCCCTTTTCCCCCCTCCTGCACCTCTATCCTTCCCTTTGTTGGGTGTCCTATCCCAAGTGTCCCGTTTCCTTCCCTCTCCATTCCATTTCCTGTGGCTGCCCCCTGGCTTGCCAGTGCACTCCTATCCTCACCTCTCACCCCCTTTCCCTCCTGCCCTTCCCTGAACAATGGCCCTTACTTGCTTTGCTCTCCAATTCCTCCTGATCCCTCTGCTCCATCATAGCTGATAAAGGTGAGTGCCTTTAAAATGTGCCTTATTTTAGTATATATCTGGAGCCCTATTCTCTATCACAAGGGGAATAATGGTCACAATGACCACAGAGTAACACTGATGTACTTTCCTAGCCTTTCACTGCACCAAAATATATTGTGACCGTGTAAGGAAGGGGAAGAATCATCAAACAAATGGCCCATCAAAGCATGGTGCCTCTCACATTGCCAGTCACAGAGTTTTACCATACTCTAGCTCTTACTGCTGTAATAGGCAGGCAGTAGTCTATAATAGGCAGGCAGTAGGTGTGTCACACTCTACAACTAACAGATCTCAATTTGGCAGGACACAGACAGTGATGTGGGATCAGATGGAGAATGGTGCCACACAAGGCAGCAGGATTAAGGATGGGGGGGGTATTCCGTGGGATGCCAGGGAGTGCTGAGGGTCCCAGTTGTATAAAATGAGCCACTGGCCTGCCAGAGAGACCATGGAGGATGAGGTAAAAATCAAAGACAGACAGGCCTACAAAAAGGCTCTCAGGTACTGGGCAAGCATGTGAGGGAATTTCCAACGACAGAACTGTTCTCCAAATCATCGCAGCACTGCATAACGCCATGCAGCTGGCACTACACCATACTAAGGGTTGAAGAAGTTGGTTCTGGGCAAATTAAGTTCAGCTTTGATTCCCACCCCACCCCTCCGACATTGGTTTGGTTTTGGTACTTCAGTCAAAACACTTTCAGTCTAGCAGGCTACAGGTATGGGTATAAGACACCCCTCCACCTCCCTTCCCCCTATCCAGTCAAGCCCCACTCGCAACTCCTTCTTACATTCCCCCAGACTCTTTGTGTAACAAAAATAATTGTTGTCTCCTGGGCTAGAGGAGCCAGCATTTTGTTTTATTGGTAATTTTGGCACCTCTGCCCAGCATGGTGGATATACCACCATTGGGCCAAATGTACCGGCCATCATGGTGCTCCAGCAGAGGGGATTTACCCCCTTTTTACTTTCCCCCAGGGCCACAACCAATTCCCAGGCTCATGGGGATACTGGTGTGGGGACCAAGGTCCTGGTAGGAGCATGATGACACAATGTCTGACCAAACGCATCTCAACATCCCTCTCCTTATGTCTCTACAGCTGCTTCACCTCCTGTATACCTACTGCAAGGCAAGTAGCGGTCCCCTCCTTGGAGGAGGAGAGTATTCAGAGGGACACTCAATCTTCCTCCTCCCCCCAGCCCTGGATGACCTAGTCTGGTCCCCAAACCCAGGTCGTTGGTGCTATCGCTGTGCCAACATTTCTTAGAGTCTGCTGGAATGGGGGAGAGAATAAAGGTGGGAAGAGACTGGGTCTGGGGTGGAGAGGGGTTGGCCACTGGACTAGCCCTGGTCACCTAGAAAGAACTAGAGATTTCATCAATTTTCTGAATGTTCAAAATGACCCCAAGTGCCCCCAAACTTCAACAGCCCAGAATCAAAGTTGAAAGTGTTAAATTTCAGCTTTTTCACCAAATCAAAATTTGGTATCGCCTCACCCTTATGCCATACTGCAATTGGAAGCTGCTACCAATATATTAGCAGGCTCAAACCCACTGCTGACAACTGGTGGCTCCATTTTCATTGCAACTTATTCACAGGGGGACTCCTCTGCACACACCCTGCAACTATGAACATGATTTGTGTATAACCCCAAAGTGTGCCAGCACAAAGGGGCAACAGATTTCACCAAACAACCAAAAAAACCAGCAGCCCACTAGTACGGTGGGGCATCTGACTGTAATCCCACAGCAATCAAGGAAAGTTATGGCTCCCACACCACACCACCCACTAATAACAAACTATACCAAGGTACTAAGTATGAAGTGATTTTTTACTCAAGGGTCATAGCCAGAAAGTGTATACTCACAAACAACAGCAGGTCCGAAAAAGGGCCAGTGTTTCATGTGTAGCACCTTTTCAAGGTGTAAAAAACATGGCACAGTGTTTCATTTTATATGTGTAAGAAACCACGTGATCACTAAATGAGCAAGATGCAAATTTAAAGAAACAGTGCATAAACAGCAATTTTAAAATCAACTTACAAAAACAAGCAGTTGCATACCTAAATATACAGATGGATATTACACAAAGTCTTTTGGTAACTACATTCATAGCTTGGTTACCACAAAAGTGCAAGAAACAGATATAGCAGCATTTTGAGCAATCACTATTAAATAGCCATATCAAGATGCTAAAGATTCAAAGTCCATTTTGCAATTCCTGAGCTTCAGTGATCCTCTTTCATGTTTCCATGCTGATTCTGCTTCTTCCATCTGGTGTAACAGGTCCAAAAGATATTTACATTCATATGTAACATCCCCCCCCCAGTTGGGGAGTGTTTTTTGTGGGGCACTGAACTAGTGAGTTAGGCTACATTGGCCCAAGTATCTAAAGGGTCAATCCCTCTGCCGCTCATTGGGGCCTGCTTCTGGTGGGAGGTCATTGGGGTGCATGGGGGTATTTAACCAGGGTTTTGGTGGGCTGGGAGGAGGAAGAGGAAGAGAGCGAGGAGAGTGGAGAGTGGAGAAGGGAGCTGCAGGAGTGGGAGCGATAGCCCACTCTCACGGGCTTGGCTGTTCATTGTGAGTTTGGGAGGAGCACACATTGCTTAAGCCTCCCCAGTGTGAGAGAGGGAGGCTCTGGGTTGCTGGCAAGGCACAAGATAGAGCCAAGATAGCCTATAGTCAAGAGAGAGAGAACAGAAGCCTGCTACCTGAATGCCCAGAAGCATGATGTGGGGTAGTGAAGGTTTAGAGAGGACTGGGCCCCCGGGGAAGTGTTGCCCTTATCTCTTGAGGATGGTTGCCTAGCTGGTGTCCAGTTGGAGGATGCAGAGGTTGGGAGTGGAGCTGCAGTAAGTGAATGGCTGACTGCTCCATAGGGACTATGTCTGAGAGATAGATGAGAAGGAGTGATGCTGTCAAGGGAAAGCATGCTGCCTGAGGAGTGGGGAAACCATATCAGTCCCATAGTAATGCTGCCTGTGAATTCTGGAGCCATATTGGTTCACGGACAATACTGTCTATGTACTGTGTGACCATAGCAGTCCTGAAGTGAAGCTGCCTTGCTCCCTGTATTAATTCTGTTGTCTACACGAATTGACTGTTAATTACATGTAATCCCTTTGTTTGTTTTACTTTGGTGTGGACTCACTTATTTTGATAAACTGTTGTACCTCTAACCTGTTTTCTTTAGCTCAGCACCCAAGAAGATGCCTGTACCCCAGATGGACTGGTAAGACCTGGTAAACATAAGCCAGCTATGGAATAGAGTTCTGCTGTGGTCGTCCCCTCCCCACGGACTTTGCTACCAGCATACCCCTAGACAACAGGGAGCGGGTGGGCTACACATATAAGGTACAAAAAACTGTAGATAGATAGATAGACAGACAGACAGTCAGACAGACAGATAGATAGAGTTCATTAAGACAAATGCTGTCTGACATCAAACATTTCACTCAAATCAAAAACATCATTAACAGAGTCTAACTTGAACATCCAAAATGTTTCTTTCTTTCTTTAGCAGTAATTTATCCAGATTATCTCCTTTTTTTGATGGCCAGCATAAATTGATACCCATTAATACAAAACATACTACTGAACATCCAAGGAGGTCAGAAGGTAATTGAAAACTACTGGAACATTTTACGTAGACCAAACTCTGGAATCATATGATAGGGCTATTTAAAAGGGTCATTCACAACTGCTGCATTATCTGTTTTTGCACTTTTGTAGTAACCAAGCTATGGATGTAGTTAACAAAAGGCTTTGTGCAATATCCATCTATGTATAGATGCAATTGCTCAGTTTTTATTTGATTTTTAAAATTGCTGTTTATGCACTGTTTCTTTAAATTTGCATTTTGCACATTTGGTGATCATGTGGTTTCTTGTACATATAAAATGAGACACTGTGCGATATTTGTTTATGCCTTAACAAAACTCTATACATGAAACATTGGCACTTTTTTTGGACATGCTGCTATTTGTCAGTATGCACTCTCTGGCTATGAGCTTTGAACAAAAAGGCCCTTTACACTTAGTACCTTGGTACATTTTTTTGTAGCGGGTGGTGTGGCATAAGAACCCAAACAGACTGTATTACATTTTGTGCCACAACACCTTGTGACTGAGAATAAGATCCCTGCTCATTGAACGTTTGGTTTAGGTAGTCTGCTTCTATTCTGAGGTTCAGTATTCAACTCCTCTTTTCCACCAGGCTGTACAAATTCCAGTGGCTAGGTAGCTAATGGGCACTTACAAATCTACCACAGCAGAGCCAGTTCGAGTTCCAGATGGGCACCCTTCTTGTTTTTATTATCACCACTTCACTATAGGGACTGGCAGACAACCAATCAATCAAGCAGTATAGTCCCTCAGCGCAAACCAGTCTCACACTATACAATTTAAGTTCCAAGTGTTCTTGCTTTAGCCACATCACCAAACAACACCCTCCAGAACAAATCCAGTGCTTCTCCCTATATGTGGGTTTCTTCAGGGAAGAGAGTCTTGTTATAGGCAGGTCTTCCTATACAAACAGTATGAAGTGACCTACATTTTCTGATTTTAGTCTTTCTCATAGTTAATAACATTTCTCTTTTTCTTGCTAGGAGGGAATGTATTTGTCATAATCACTTAGTGAATCAACCATCGTCTGGCAAAGCATTACTCTTGGTCAGGAGGGCATTGTTTGGTAAGGTGAATAAAGCAAGAACACTTAGAACTTAAATTTTGTAGTGTGTGGCTGGTTTGTCCTGAGGGACTGCATTGCTTGGCCACTTAAAAATCTTCACTGGCCACTACAAATGATGCTTAAATGGCAATACAGCCACTAGGTTTGGGGTGCTCACCCTGTGCAATTACATGAAAGCACCACTACTGCACAAGCTTTGGCCACTGCTATACTTTTTATTGTTTGTTTATGCCCCCTTCTTCTCTGGCTTTCCCCCTTCCTACCCCCCTCCTCTAGTACTCCTATAGCTTACCCCCAAGCTGGGGCTGTCAGAGTTCCCATGACCCTTTGGAAATTGTGCTCAGCAGAGGAGAGGCCTAGTAAGTGATGTATAGCCTGTGAATAGGTGCCCAGCTTTTTTCTGCCTCAGCTAGGGTGTATTTTTGAACTTCTGTCGTCCTGTCCCCAGGAACATCTCAAGAGCAAGGATGGTCAGGCATGTGCACCCTATGCATGATTATATTGTCATCAGGAGGCATCCCACCCCCACCCAAAGCAGCTCCAGCTTGCTACACCCCATGTAGTCTCCCAGGTAGTGGTAGTAGAGCACAGCACACCATCATCCCTCACCAGAGGAGGAGCGTGACCTCTGTAATGCTTGATCCTCTTCACCCTGAACAGCCCCTAACAACCCTGGCTCATTCCAAAATGAGGCTCACCAGCGTCACAAGCGGTAGCACTGCCGCTGTGCCAATGGGCCATCCCAAGCTTTGGCCACTCTTATATTTAGTGGCCAAATGATCACCAAACCTGAGGATTCTTTACACCTTGGTTTTTATTAAACATAAAACTACAGCAATTTTGTAGCCCAGCTATGCTCCATTTGTTCAGATATAGCAGAAACTCACTGGGCCAGCAAGAGTGTACAGCATGCAGGGCCATCAAGTTGGGATGACAAAGGATATTGGAACTGTTTGGTTTGGTGTGGCTGAAGTGTTTGTCCATCCTTTCCTAGCATGTTTCCTTGTGTTCTTCCCCATATATCCTGACAGTACTATACCTTGCCATCTCAATGAATGCATGCATTGCTGGCAGGGTCATGTGCAGGGCAGTCAGAAACACAACTGAGTCTCCCTACTGCTTTGCTACAGCACGTAATTCAAAACATATCACCACAATATCTGGCAGGGACTTCCTCCACAGCTACTAACCATCCTCCAGTTCCATTGTCTGTCTTTACAGCTGACAAACTGAAATCAGATGAGTCTACTTGAAGCAAAAATTGAGCAGGGGTGATTTAAGAGACAGCATACAGACAAGCAAATCCAGCATAAACAAACTGGGAATCATTGCTCTTCTGATTACCTTGCCCAGTGCTAAGCTTACAGATCTTAGGGGTAACTGTGGAACAAACAGTATGCAGTTGAAACCACTGAGGGCTACTGTATGTAGATACAAGTTAATGGGTCTTGATCCTGTACACAGCAGGTTCAGATGGATTTCAAACCGATGGGAACATGTTGCTCATTGCCATTCTGGGCTCAGCAGGGATGACCTGTCTGACAATCCTCTTTGCATTCCTCATCGTGCTCCAAATGAAGAGGGCCAACTTCCAGAACAGAATGGTTCAAGCTTTCCAAAATGGAGTGGTAAGTTTCCAGTAGCTTTTTATCTCAGAACTTTGTGTGGTGGGAGCAGAAATGCATATGATTTTGTGTGGTGGGAGCAGAAATGCATATGCCTACAAATAGCAAATAATGGCTCCATATGATAACAGCCACTATATAATGGCAACCGTCATTCACGGCAACTCAAGTAAAGGCGACTACAGTAACAGCAACAAGTAAATCACAGAGAACATAATTTAGGGCAAATTTACACCACCACACCTCAGCTGCCCAGTCAAGTCTCTGTACCTCCATCTCGAAGGTGTGGATCCAGCACGGATACCAACTACTGTAGCCTGAAGTGGGTCAATTGCTACTCCTCACTTAGACACTCCAGCAAATGACAGTACACAAAGCCAGCATACAGGAGCAATGGTTTGCCCTTCTGGCTGACTTCTACATATGCCCCACACAGTTCACCTGTTTAAAGCAGGCTGTGCCCCGAACCCCCATTTCTAAATAACCTACTCCAAATTGAACATGTTAAACTTAACAAAGGAAAAGGATAATGAAAAAAGCTTCTATGCCTATATAAATACTCTAAAAAGAATGGATAACACACTTGGTCCAGTTAGAGTAAGAGGGGAAGAAAAAAGTAATCTAGAGATGATACAGTGGCAAAGACCTTTAATGAGTACTTCTGCAGTGCCTATAACACTGGATCCAGTGCAGATAATATACCAACATTAGGAGAAAAGCAGAAAGTACACTACTTTTGTACAGAAAAGAGGTCCTGGGACTGTTAGACAAATTGCATGCAAATAAATAATCAGGACGAGACTATCTACATCCTAAATTTTTGAAAGCAATAAACATTTTTATTGCAGCACCCCTTGCACATTTATACAACATGTCCTTTAATACGGGAAAAATCCCATCTAATTGGGTGTCAGCAGCAGTTGTACCAATTTTGAAGAAGGGGGACAAAACAGATGCAACAAACTATCGCCCCATTAGTCTAACGTCCAACCTGTGTAAAACAAAGGAACCACTAATAAAAAACAGATTAGAAGAAATACTCAACAATATCTGGTTCAAAGATACTAACCAGCATGGATTTAAGAAAAACAGATCTTGTACTACTAACCAGCTGTGTTTTTATGACAGAGTCAACAAGCATATCACGGCTAATATACCAGTAGATGTGATCTACCTGGACTTTCAAAAGGCATTTGATAAAGTCCCACATTCCATACTAGCACATAAACTATACTCACTGAGTTTAGAGAGAACGGTGGTAGAATGGATCAACAACTGGTTGTGTGGGAGAAATAAAACAGTTAGAGTAAGGGGGATATATTCAGATGAGGGTTCAAGTCACTAGTGGGGTCCCACAGGGGTCGTTCTTGGACCAGTACTTTTGTTCGCTGTTTGTTAGTGATATAGATAAGGATGTTGATGGGTTGGTAGCTAAATTCACAGACAACATTAAATTAGGTGGCCCCATTAGTAGTGATGAAGATAAAACTAAACTGTTAAACAATTTACAAAGAATTGAAAACTGGGCTACACTTAACAAAATGGCCTTCAATATGGAAAACTGCTCCCTGTTACACTTGGGAAGAACTAATATTAAACATGGGTATAAACTGAACAATAAGACAATTAAAGACGTCCACCATGAGAAAGACTTTGGAATATTTATCGATGATGAGCTAAACTTTAGCAAACACTATGTGAAACTAGCCCAAAAAATGAATTACTTGATAAACAGTGTTAAAAGATATTTCGTCACTCGTAGTAAAGAATGTATATTACTGGTATACAGAGCATACAGAAGGACCCACATGGACTATGGAACCCTGCTCTGGAGCCCGTATCTGTGGAAGGATGTGACAGGGTTAGAGAAGGTACAACGAGGGCAACTAAGCTAATACAGGAAGTGAAAACAAACCATACAATGATAGACTAACTGATTTGGGGCTGTACAGTCTGGAAGACAGATGCAAGAGAGGTGATCTATTAATGATGTACAGAATGGTAAATGATGTAGGACTACTGTCATTAATGGGTTTAGGACTACAAAATAAACCAATGGAACTAAGACGTCATACATATCAAATTAAATTTGACCAATGTAAAAATAATAAGAGATCAAATACATTTTCACAGAGAGTAGGTAGGACTTGGAACTCACTACCAGCTGAGATAGTTCCTAGTTAAAATATGCAGATCTTTAAACTAAACTTGATAAACGCTTGTTCTATAATGGGAACCCTTGACCCGTCTATACCGGTAGACATACTAGATGGGCAAATCGCCTTCTTCTGTCTATACACCAGTATGATTACCAGTATGATTTGGAAGCAGGCCACTGTTGTGCCTGTGTATAAGTCAGGTGACTATGCTTATCTCTAACTATAGGTCCATCTCCTGTTGTCCCCCTGCCAAGACTGAAAAAATAACATCAAAGATCAACAACTCGATTCAATTTCCAGGCATAATTTCCTGACCAAGAAATAAAATGGGTTTTTAAATTCATAGGTTCATAGGCATTGCAAGTCAGTAGCCATAGGCCATTATGACTTAACCAGTTGTATTTATGTATAATTGAATTTCTTGCTTCCCATGTAGTCATCAAGTGCAGTCTTGAAGGCTGTGAGGTTTTCACTCATTGCAACATTTTCTAGCAATCTGTTCCAGGTGCCCACCACTCTTTGGCTGAACCATGCTTCCCTTTTTGCCATTTCATAAAACTCTCCTCTCAATTGACAGCAGTGAAACCTATTTTCCCTATCTGACTCTTTTCATTCAAGGCCTATGCATTCCCTTAAATACTCATTATTAAAGGCTTTGAATACCATGCAGAGGTCACCTTGAATTTTTCTATACTCTAAGGAGTAAAAATGTAGCTCCCTCAGCCTTTTGTTGTATGGTCTGTTTAACAAGGTCTTAAACATTTTGGTGACTCTTCTCTGAGTTCCTTCTAGCATTTTATACTGTTTTTACAGTTTGGTGCCCAAAACTGAACACATTACTCCAGCTGGGGGCATGCCAGTGATGCAATGGTAGTACAAATACTGCTGTCCCTATTCTTGATGTTTCTGGAGATGCAACCTATTATTTTATTTCCACTTTTTACTGCTTCCTACATTGTTTCATCTGATGTGAATTTCTTTGTTATTATAACTTCTAAGTCGTTCTCTGTCACTTCCTATGAACCTTTTCCTGTTTAGGTAATACGGTGCCATCAAATTCTTCCTTCCAAGGTACATGATTTTACATTTGTCCAGATTTAGTGCAAGTTTGTATTCTCTCACCTAAAGTTGTAGGTTGTCTGTTTCTGTCTAGAATTTTTTCTGTAGCTGCATTACTATTTACAATTAGTCCCAATTTGAGGTCATTAGGGAATTTGCAACTCCAAGTTGTTGTAGATGTTTTAATACTGGAGATATAAATACTGAACAAGGTAGGTCCCAAGACTAACCCCTGAGGGACACCACTGGTCACCTCCTTCCATGAGGAAGTGTGTCCTGCTAAACTAACCCTCTGCTTTCTTCCCTCAAGCCAAGATGCTACCTAGTTTAGATTATTAGGATCAAAACTCATACTTTGGAGTTGTCTGATCAGAGGTGAATGTGACATGGTGTAAAATGCCTTTGAGAAGTCCAAAAATAAGATGTCTACTGGAAGGTCTTCATCTAGTACTTTGCTAAATGGGTCAAAAAAATGTAATAAATTGATCTGGCAAGACCTCCCCTTTTCAATCCCATGCCGGTTTATGTCACCTAAACCATGTTTATTAATATGATCATGTATCTTCTCCTTAAGAATCTCCTCCAACAGTTTGCTCACTACTGGGTAAGGCTAGTAGGTCTATAGTTTGTGATGTCATTTTTGAATCCATTTTCACGTCTGTGTGTGCAGAGCTCGACAGACATTTTGGGATCATTGAAGGAGAGAAGGGACCATCAGTGGAAATGGTCCCTGTCTTCTCCTTCAGTGATGCGGTCTGCGGTCCACTCATAGTGTTTCCGTCTCCTCCTTCCTCCGCTGATGGAGCTCCCCTCCATGTCATGCTGCCTCATCCCCTAGGCGCAGTAATTTCTCTGTTTGTTCTGCAATTGTGGAAGTGACGTGGTCTTTCGGCCGCCATTCTCCACAGCTCTGCTGCTGCTCCACCAGTGCTCCAATAGCACTGAAAATCTCACCACTGCCACTGCTCTGCTGGCCCTGTACCAGCACCAGAAAGCTCTGAGCAACTGTATCAGCTCTGACCAGAACTTGTTGTGTATTGGTATCATTGTAGCCATTTTCCACTTAGTTAATACCTTACGTTCTAACAGTGAGGTTGTGAATATGTTGGCCAAAGGGCCTGATATTTCATCTGCTGCAGCCTTTAGCAACAGTAGATGTAGTTCATTTGGCCCAGGTGATTTATTTGGATTTAGGCTGGATAACTTTTTCAGTACTTCATGTTTGGTTATCACTATGTAAATGTCATAGTACTAATACCGTTTTGATCGAATTGACTGAGGATCTTCATGTGGCCCTGGACAGAATGAGTACACTGGCTCAGCCCTTCTAGACCTTTCTAAGATGTTTGATTTGGTTGATTATGACCTGATGATGACAAAACTTCTGGAGATGGGCCTGTCAGCTGAGACTGCCACGTTTCTCAGATTATCTGGGCAATAGATCACAACGAGTAAGGTGTATTATGACACCCTCTCTGAGAAACTGTCTTTTAATTCTGGGTTCCCTAGGGCTCTATCCTTGGTGTCCTGTTATTTAAAACCCCCTTGAAGGCTAGTACGCTGAAGCACAGGGGTTTCTGTCCGTGTATTTTGGCAAAAATAAATGCTATTTAGCTAAATTCGAACTTGTCTGGAGTTGCTCCTATTTCTCTTTTTCATGTCCTGTTATTTAATTTGTTCATTAACAACACTTCTAAAGTCTGTGACTACTCCAGAACCTTACTGTATGTGGAGCAATGGTTATTTTTAAACACCAGGATTTGTCTTTCCTTGAACAATGTCTGCAGCATGACTTTGAAGTCTGCAACTGGTTTTCTGCCAATAAACTGATAATCAGCACAAGCAAAACTAAAACAATGCTATTCAGATGTAGGCAGAGACTCAAAGGCAGTCCCAGCCCATGCATCACCTCACCCTCTGGGGACTCTATTGAACAGGTGAAGGTGTTTAAATATTTGTAAATTATTCTTGATCCACTGTTGTCAGTTTCTGTTCATATTGATGATGTGGTTGGGAAAATCACCAACAGCATGGTTTACTTTATTGGAACATGAACAACTACACAATGGCAATTAAACTGATGTTGTTCTGGAGTTTAATAGTATCAGTTATTGGCAATGGTGCGGTGGTGTATTCTGCTGCTAACAAAGTTGACTTTATGGAAATCTCCCTGGCTTCTAACTGGGCTGGAGCATTTGCACTTGAACTCAGGTATGATGTTTACATGTGTGATCTGTACATTAACCTAAACGGGTTGCCCTTCTACCACCTAGTGCCCTTCCAGTTGGCTCTGCTGTGCAATAAGGCTACACTAGGACTCATGCCAATCAACATTCAATAATTATTTACCTATGTAACCAATGGATACACTACACATGCAGTGTGTGGTGGCAGGCTTCAAACACTGTTGAGGAGGAATGTCCTTGGGCAGCAGTCTTTCCCGTACAGAGCCCACAAAGCATGCAAACTCATTACCTACTGACTTTTGTGAAATTTCTTCCCAATTTTCCTTTAAAAAACTTATGAGGTCTTACTTTTATGATCAAATGTTGAGTAAGTGGAATTAACCGGAGCGTGTTTCATTATCACATTATTTAATAGTCTTGTACACTACCGCTCATTAGTTACATGCTGTCCATTGTTGAACCACTGCTTTATTGTATTGTATTGTGTATTACGTTCTATGACTTGGACACCTTTGCAAAAGGGCTCTAACCTCCAAGGTCTTCCAAATATGAATGAAATGGAAAAAAATGAAAATGAAAATAAATGCAGTTCCACTATAGCAATGGAAAAACTTAAAAAAAACTTTTTAAACATTTTCAGATTTTTTGTTTACATATAGTGGTGCCATACAAGGTGTAATGCAGAGTATCGAGCTACTGCATGACAAAAGGGATTAACTGTCATTGAAATTATCTTCTTTACTGCATTAACTCTACTGCAGTATGCTGTTGCATTGCATTGCATCCTGATTGACACCATTATATAAGCAAAATAAATAGCAATGGCATGATTTTATAAATAAAATGTGTTGCCCAAGTGGTCTGATCACATTACATAAAATCTTAATTTCTCTCTGGAGTGCCCCTAAATCTGCCCATGCACTCACAGGGAAATACAGTAACACTAGACCAGCATGGCTTTCTTTTTAAACTTTCCTTTAAAAAATGAAAGAAAAAATGAAACCTTTATTTCAAGGTTAACCCTTGCCCAAAATTCCTAGATTTTCTAATTCTGTTGGCAGCGTAAATTAAAATACAGAATCAAACAAATCCATGATTCATATCATCATTATTAAAAAATGCATTCCTTAGACAATATCAGTAGTAAAGGTTTTTAAACAGATACCTACTTTTTTAATTCTTCTACTTTAAGAAATCACTTTCTTTCCCAAAGTAAAGTCCCAGCAAACATACTGGTGTCTTTGTAGATGCACTGCTGCTGAAAAAGTACAACTTCCAGTAGCACTGCATCTACAGCAAGTGAGACCAGGAACCAGGCTCAACAGGTCTTTTCTGATAATGCCGCAAAGCACGAAAAATGCCAGTGGTAAGTAAAGAAACTGACTTATCAAACCGCTTTGTCAAATGAAGATGTGCATACATCAATGCAGGCTACCCAAGGCTGCCCCCAGGCATGCCTAAGTATGTGCCCTGTATACCCTAAAACTGCCAAGCATGTGTTGAAATTTAGGACAGGCCTACCAGGCAGTAGACAGCCAGGCTGAAAACTGTGGAAACAAATGTACTTAGCGTATCGTTTTCAAAGGTCATGGGGCAGCCCTGAGGATGTCTATGGGGAAATGGAATAGTTTTCAACAGCTAAGAAGTGTGTGTTCATGTGTGTGTGTGTGTGTGTGTGTGTGCATGCATGAGTGTGATAAAAGGGGTTATTTTATAAAAAAATTAAAAACACTAAACACCTAAGGCTAGTGAGTTTGTAAGCTTGGACGTCAGGGCTGGATCAAGGCTTGTTCATACAATAACATTGCTTTCTGTTAGTTGGCAGAGGAAGAAACTTAGGTAGATGGTGTGGTTAGTTTTTGTTGCAATATCAAATGTAGTGTTGTTGTTTTTTGGGGGCACCATTTTAGGTTTGTGACAGACCAGGAGAGAGAGAAGGTACAGGCCATGCTTGTGTTGGCAACCAGGTATGAGTGACATGGCCTGTGAGTTCTAATATGATTTGTCAAGCCAAGTTCCATGTTGTGCATTTTGGCAGGGTTTACCATACTGCCACATGACTAGGTTTTAACCAATCAGGTAACTTGAGTTTCCTTAAATATTTTTTCACCTGTGTTACAAAACTGATATATTGGAAAACTGTAATATTTATTGTTTTTCTCTTGGATGTTATTTATAGCCCTGTAGTGATATATTTTATGTATCAACTTACACCAGGGTGGTGTGCTCAAAGAATTTGTCCTAGATTCAAACACTTCTATTTTCAAAATCAAACTCCTGCCTGAAATGAAAGGCCCTCTGGTTTATATATGTCCAGAAAAGATGTAATTACGGCAAACAATAACACAAATCACACTTCCAATTTTTTTTTTTGGTACAAATCAAGACTTTTTGTCACAAACTGATGCAGTTTTTGAAAATAGAAGCAGGGCTGCTAAAGGACATTCCCGTGGACAGAGACACAGCATGCATCTGCCCTTTTTGAAAATCCTGCTCAGATACTTATTGGATCCTTACAGAGAGTTTTCCACACTGTTTCTGAATATTTGCTGCTTGATTTGTAAAAATAAGTGTAGAAAAATGATCTGCTCTCCAGTTGCAGAGGGAAGAGCCAGCTGTCCAGTTCAACTCAGGCACTCTGACACTCAGCAGGAAATCCAAAAACAGCTCACAGCCCATTGTGTACCCAGTCCTTGAGTGGCATGACATCAAGTTTCAAGACGTGATTGGGAAGGAATTTCGGCAAGTTCTAAGGCTCGTGAAAAAGGATGGGCTACGGATGGATGCTGCAATAAAACGGATGAAAGGTGAGGTGTTTGCCCTACAAAAACTTCACATGATGGAGTTAGCCTTATCACTGGTTGTGGTGTAATATTGTGCCAAGCTGCAGTGAGTAGACACTTCACATTTGTCACCACTGCAACTCAGTGGAACTCTAAAAGACTGTTCTTAAACAGTAGCTGACACTTTCAGGATAACTTTCACAAAGTGTAATATTTAGATACAGTTCCGCTTGTATTTCACATTAGTTCTGTATTCCTCTTTCTCATTATTTGTTATTGAGATCATTTGCATGAAAACAGGTTCTTTGCTCCTAAACAGTTAATCTATTCCTATTGCTTTCTCGCTACCTGAGGTCATAATGCACTACTTGTGACATCACAGTTTCTCTCATGGCAACAGACCGCGATGTCACAACAGAGGACTATGACTTGAAGAAAGGAATAAGCTACAGAGGAACATGAACTGTAAGGGAACTCTACAGCATAAAGATCATATATTTATGCAAATTGACTCAGTAATAAATAATGGAACTGGAAATATATAGACTATATATGGAATGCAAGCTGAATTGTACCTAATTATTATGTTTTTCAAAGTTTTCCTTGAGGTGTCAATAGCTCTTTAAGTATCTATGGCTTTGTGCTTTAGACCAAACACTTCTGAGACTAGTCCTCAATATTTCCTTTACTGTTTATCAGATAAACTGACAGTTTTCATTATTCTGAGCTATGTGATCAGTACCTTTGAGCTACAGCAGCTGCACTGTCCATCATACATCAGACATGGTCACAAATGAGCCTTTTTATTTAAAGCCCTGCCAGGTAGGGTTGGCCTCATATTTTCTTTTAAAATCCAGATGATCACACATTCGGATCTCGACTGTATTTTAAGAAATCATGCTGAACTTTGGAAGGTTAACAGTCAATATCACTGTCTACCCAAACTCTGCTCCATTCATTAAGACCCATCTGGCAGCTATAACAAGAAAAACTATTGTGAAAAATCCAAAATGATCAGTTTTTAATTTAATCATAGTTTTTTTTATAAATAACCTATAGCAATAACTACAATATTTTACAACACACAATGTATGGGATGTTTTATGTTTTCCCAGAATATTTGCTATTGGTATGTTCTGAAAAGAAATAATAACAATATAATAAAAAAAACTACAGGAGACATGTAAGTTTAAAATCTGGAATTCTGCATTCATTTTTCCTAAATGAATTGTTCATTGCATTTTTCTTGCACAGTGGCGTTCAGCCCTGCCTCTTTTTTAGACAAAAACTAACAATTAACTCACAAGATTTGGCAAGACAATGAGTTGCAGAAGGATCATCAAATATTGAAACTTAAAAAAAATACTGTCCCAGCAAAATGAATGACATACATTTCATACTCATCAGTTGCATGATTCTTCTGAAGCCGTCTGCATGCAGAAAAATGTTTTCACTCTAGAATGAATGTGAAAACAAACACTGTTGTGCTGTCAGAGTGTGTAAAACATACAGTATGCTAGCTGTGGTACCTAATTAGGGACTGCAGATGAGGGGGACGCACTGTTATACCACCAGAGACAGAGGGGGAAATAAATACATACACTGACAGAAGCCAGGAGTAAACAAAACACACACTGTTGTACCATTAGAGACCAGGAGGTGAACACATAATGTACAATGTTGTATTATCAGAGACTGGGGTGAACAAAAACTGCACACTGATGTAACATCAGAGAGCTGGGGTAAACAGAAAAGTCACACTGTTGTACAATCAGAGAACAAGGGAGAACAAAAAATGTACACTGTTGTATCATCACAAACTAGGGTAAGCTACAAACACACACTGTTGTACCATCAGAGACAGGAGATGAACAAAACTGCACTCTGATGTACCACTAAAGACCAAATGTGAAATAAGAAACACAGTGTTGTACCACCAGATACAATAGGTGAACAAAACACACTGTTGAAACATCAGAGCATGGAACAAGCAAATAGGTCACAATCGTAGAGCAGGGTAAGAAAAAAGCACACACACTATTGTACCATCAGAGACTGGGTATAAACCAAAACTACACACTGTTGTGCCATAACTGACTAGGGGTACACAAAGCACACACTACTGTACCATCAGATACCAGGGTGAACAAAAAACTCACAGTGTTGTACCATCACAGATAAGCGGTGAACAGAAAAACACACACAGTTGTACTATTGAGACCAAAGGTAAACAAGAACTTACACTGTTGTGTAATCAGATACAGGGAGTAAACAAGAAACACACTATTAACATACACTGTTATACCATCAGAGATCAGGGGTGAACAAAAAACTCACACTGTTGTACCTTCAGGAGGCAGTATAGGGCAGTGAGTTAAGGCTCTGAACTACAGATCTGGAGACTTGGGTTTGAATCCTACAGCTACATAGGTGCATACTGTGTGATCCTGAGCAAATCACTTAACTTCCTTGTGCTCCTAGGTTGCATCTGGAAACAAGCTTCAGCTTGGTGTGCTACCCTTGGTTAAACAATGTTCTCTTTCCTTTACTGTGGTGAACAGGAAACATGCATTGTTGTACCATTGAATACTGAGTGGTGAACAAAAAATGCACACTTTGTTGTGTTGTACCATCAGAGACCAGGTATGAACTACAAAGACACATTGTTGTACCATCACTGACCAGAGGTGCACAAAACATGTCCTATTGTACCACAACGGAGACTAGGGGTGAACAAAAACATTAACTGTTGTACCTTCACTGACTGAACAAAAACACTCACTGTTATACCATCATAGATCAGGGGTGAACACAACTTACACAGTTATACCTTCAGAAACCAGAGGTGAACAAAAACATACACTGTTATACCATCAGAGACCAGGTGGGAAACAACAAAACACACTATTGTACCATCACTGATAGACATGCACAACAACACACACTGTAGTACCATCAGAGACCAGGTTGAACAAAAAACACACACTGTTGTGCTATCAGAGACAAGAGTGAACAAAAAATATACATACCAGCAGTATCCATGGGCTACAAAAAATGTACACTTTTGTACCATTAGAGATAAGTGCTGAACAAAAACACACACTGTTGTTCCATCAGAGACCAGGGATAACACAAATCTCACACTGCTTTACTCTCAGAGAGCAAGGGTGAACAAAAAAACACACACTGTTATACCATCAGAGACCAGGGGTGAACAATGTTGGAAAACCAAAAGAATATCAGCTGTTAAACTGGAAATAAAAAGACTTAGTCGTTGGTATAATTAACATATTTTTCAAGTTAATAGTAGATATTGGGTATACTTGTTGATGTATACTGTCATATGTAAGTTCTATTATATAATTGGCACCTAAAATAAAGATTAGTGATTAGCTGAGACCCATCACATGACTGTGTGATGATCTAGCTTGCCACATCGTCATCCTGGTACTTAACAAAACAAGGCACTGCATCAGCATGTGGTCAAAAAGCAAAACAAAATGGTTAATTAAATGCACGCTGAAAATAGAGTTAAAATCGATGTTTCAACCTTAGGTCTTCTTCAGGAATTATCTAAAAGAGAAAAACAAAGTTATCCTGGTACTTAGCCTCACCACAAATCACTATGCCACTTGATTTTGAAAACTCGACTGACAGCCATTTTTGTCCCTCGCTAACTAGTCACTGTACCTTTGTACCCAGCACCAAACTAACAGCAGCATATCACCCAGCATCCCCCACCCACCAGCAAAGCCACCAATCAAGACAAACTCAGCATATTTCAAATAAATGGAATTCCATTCCTTTTTTGTGAAGCAGAATGTTTCCTAACTTTTAAAAGCAGCGTTATAGCAGTTTTTTTCCCCTTTACTTTGAAAAGCCATGTTTTGGTCACCTGTTTGCCTCATGCTCATGCAGTTACACTCATTCTTCCTTGGCCAGTATTTCACATGTAGAAAAAAAACCTATGAATTTAGTCATTTTCCTCCTCACTGACCAAGGTACGGATTGGGGGCCCAACAGCAAATCTCCTACAGATCTCCAATGTGGGTCTATACCACTGCTTCCATGAAGCTCCCGAATCAATCTCCATCAGTATCTCAATCATGATCTGTAATTACTTGACCTTTCTCCTCACTCACCACCAAACATATTACAAATGCAGCGACCCTTCCAACATAAGTTCTTTACATCTGTACCACCTTTACTTCAATTCCAATTATGCTGATATTTTGCAGGTGGGGGTGGTGGAGTCCTGGCTGTAGTTCAGCCACAGTTCTATATGGCAGCTTCAAGAAAGGTCCCTACCTCCTCTCCTCACTCTCTGTCTCCCCCCAAAGTCTTTTCTTATCCACTCTCTGTCCTGTGTCTCTCTTAACAACCATACAGGTTTAATTTAAAAATCAGTAGAGTATCACTGCAACACATTACATACAGGATGGATGGTAGCACTGTGAAAGATGGAAAAACTATAAGTACGTATACTGTACTGGGTCAAAATACCCAGGTCAAAGCATTAAATACAAACAAGTCCCGGTAGGTAGAAGGACTATTTTAGGTAAAAATCCCACATTAATCCTAAGTTTTTAACAATTTTCAAAATATTTTTTTTAATAAATGTGCATTTCTTACAGTGAAAGTCCATTTTATAAGTGCAATAACACACCCTAGGGTGTGCATTGTGCTAGATCGCCATGCTTCCTGGCTGGTTGAAGGCACTCAGACTGTGGCCTCATGTCTCACAATGCACCCAGGGCATGCGGTGATCTAACACAATACACACCCTGACGTGTGTTATTGCTAGCAAAACCACTTGATAATACAGGTTTACCTTCACTTTAAGTTAAAAAATAATCTTTCCATATCAGTATTTTATTTCCTGTTTTTTACTTTAACTATAGTGGCCACTTTCTGTAAGCCCAATACCCACTTTAGGGCATGCAGTGTGCTGAATTAATTCACTTCCTGGGTGTTGAAGGACTTGACTGCACTTTGTGCCTCCCAATACACCAGGCATGCATTAATTCATCACAGTGTGCAGCCTTTTGATTTGTTGATTATTTACTTTTTTCCTCAACCAAGCCCAATTTGACCCACTGTGGTTAAGAATGGCTTGATCTGTTACATCTAGTAGGCTTGCTAAGTTTTCCCTGAAGATTGTAGGATTATAGGACTTGCCTATGTAATGGATATTAAAAAGAATGCCCAGCATTTGCACTTCAGATCCAGTCCTTGCCTTTGTTAAGGAAAGTCTGTTTTTGTGTTTTTTGTTTGTTTGTTATGTTGCTGCTAGCAAATCCCTCAGCTGTTTTATCATTGTTTTTATTTCTTTCTCAAATATTTGCTAGATTATGCCTCCAAAGATGACCACAGGGACTTTGCCGGAGAACTAGAAGTTCTTTGTAAACTTGGGCCCCATCCTAATATCATCAATCTACTAGGAGCCTGCGAACATAGGGGTAAGGTTGTCCAACCTGTACATTTCATTGAGAAGAAAAAGTCATATTAAACTATGTCAAAGAAAAGGAAATGGCTAGCCATCATTGGAGAAGTTTTCAAAAACGGTGTTTGAAATATCAGTGAAAGATTAATGAAAAACAGTTTTAAAATACAAACTTGAACTGTCTCATTGGCAGTGTGGTAGTGCTACCACTCAGGGTGTTGGCAACCTGGTTCAATAACAAGTCAGGAACCTTGCAAGAAGGTCCAGAGGAGGGCTACAAAAATGATAGTGGGTCAGCAGGGTAGGGCATACGAGGAGAAGTTGAGAGCACTGAACATGTACTCCCTGGAAGACAGGAGACAGAGGGGACATGACTTGGACCTTCAAGTACTTGAAAGGGATGAATAAGGTTGATAGGAGAGTCTCTTTAAGCTGAGTGGCAACCATAACACTAGGGGCACAGTCTTAAGCTGGAGGGTAGGAAGTCTAGAGGGAGGTCAGGAAGCACTTCTTCACTGAGAGGGTGGTGGACACTTGGAATGCACTGCCAGAAGAGGTCATCTTGTTGAAGACAGTGGGCAGCTTTAAGAGGGCTGGGATAGGCATAGGGAAAGTAAGGATCATGGGTAGGGAGGATGGGAGGAGGTGGGGAGGGAGGGCAGGGATATTAGCTCAAGCTGTGGACCCTGCAATATAAGCAGACTTGATAGACCAAATGGCCTTCTTATGCTGGCTTCTTCATATGTTCGTATGAACCTCGGGAGCCGGACAAAGGGAGGAGGATCAGCCATCCCAAAGGACTCTGTCCTCCTCCAGGAAGGTAGGGCAGCAGCCTCCGCTACAGCACTGCCTCCTGGGGATGACAGGTGGTGGTGCAGCTGGAAAGTTTAATGGAATGGAGGGATGCTGCCTGGCTCTGGTGTGTGACTATGCAATAGTGTGCATGCATACACCATGAAGTTCTAGACAGCCATGTCCTGAGGGAAGAGAAGAAACAAAGCAAGAAAATCCTGACATGTGGTAACATGTAGCCATCATTCTCAGGCCCCCACTGCTCTTTTCTGCCCACAAGTCCCCCTACCCACTAGACAGGCCTGAGGGAGGTCATGGCTGATGACACTCCCAGTAGAACCCACCACAGAGGAAATACCATCCATGAACCTACTTGAAGAGACCATTTATGCTACAGAGACAGATAGCGGATGGAGCTTTGAGGTAGACTGGCAAGGCTGGACCGAGTCGTGGGGGGGCAGAGGTGGGCAGAGTCAATGGGGGGAAATAAAACATCAAAATGTGTTGTAACCAAAGGTATCACAATTCCTTTTTTCTAAATGATCATTTGCTTTTTAAAATATGCATTGCTTTGTTTTACTGATAATGTGATAAATTCATAAAGTTCTTTTTTATTTCAATTTGAAATATTTACTCATCACACAAGTACTGAAATGCCATACTGGGGACCTCAGGGGGTCAAGTTTCGAGCAGCAATCACATCAGCTGTGAAGGGCACCACTTGTGTGTGCTCCTAGCCAGAGGAAGGGTGCCACAAAAGTGGCCCCAATGAGGAGAGGGGAAGGGGAGACAGGGAAAAACTAAACACCACCAATGGTAGCTCTGACTTACCATATGGTGGTACATTGGTTATTTTCATTGCTGCTCCATTCCTCATCTCTCAGATCCACAACATTTGAAAATGCTTTAGTAAATATTTGTTATTCCTACCTCGTTGACATTTGTGTGAAGTTCAATTTTTAAGTAATATGATATTTAATTTGCATCAAACATTTTCAGAGATTTTTCAGGACTTTCAGAGGGAAGATGTTTTTCATAGTCTACCATCTGTGCACATATTTAGCCAGCTGTGTGGGAATTTTACTTCTGATGGCTGTAAACCAATTAGAATGTTCACAAATGTATTTTTATTTTGAATTTGCACATGCCAGGATAGTCTCGTTTAGTTGGAACATCTACTTTTCAAGAGGGTTTTGAGGGAAGAGCTGCAAAAGCAGAGTGCATACAGAGGAGACTTGAGCTTACAGAATCAAATATAAACCATACTCTATAAAAGCTGGCAACATCAGGGACAAATGCTGCTGATCTTTAAAAACTGGCCACATGCAATGGAGAACCTTGACTAAAAAAGTCTCAGTATAGTGAAACAGTTGAGGTATTTCTAGTGGTGTTCAAAAGTCCGGTTCTGTAAATGCTTTTAAAGATGATACAGCAGAGGGTAAAGAGGGTTGGATGTGGACACAAATGCAGGTTGTGTCTGTATCTGCATTCATCCACTTGCACTCAGGCAGCCCTGCATCTATTTTCAGAAGTTGTGTCTGTTTGTGACAAAAAGTCACTATTTGTGACAGAAAATGGATGCAGTTTTGAGTTGCATCCAGTTTTGGACATACTGTAGCTGCGTTTGTTTTTGGATGCACATTTTGGATGCTGTTAGGCCACCTAATAGATGGTCTAACAGGTTTGGATGCAGCTATATTTTCAATTAAAATTTTATATAAAAAATGCCATTTAAAATGACCTTGCATAAACAGCAAATGTACTGTATCTGTCTATATTGTTATATTATTATAATCACTTTTATTCCACGATAAGGGATGAATAACATAATCAAATAAAATGTGCTATTCTGTCCCTGTTACTCACGTCTAGGGTGGATGAATTCTTTGCACTGTAGCCCATGTTATTTTCCCTATAGCTGTCATCATGTTGGTTCTCTTGCTATATCAGTTTGAGTCACAGTCCATTGTGTGAGTATAATTGTATAAATAGAGCATTCCATGGGGCATTTAGGAATAAGCTTTTTATTCACTCTGGTATGTTGTCAATACTGCTGCCCTAGCACTCTTGGCTCCACTTTGCTCTGCTACTCATTACTAGGCAGTATTGTTGGCAGTATGTCAGAGTGATAACAAGCTTATTCCTGGACACCCTATGTAATATCCCCTATTTAGACAACTAGAATGGGAAAAAACTGTAAATAAATCTTGTCTAGCACTAATGCCACACATACATGAGAAATAACTTATGTTTATGTATTTGTGTCATCAATGACATACAGCGCCATCCACCAGGATCAAGCACAGTATCCCAGATTTTGCTGAGATATCTTGCAGGATACTGCAGGAACTCAGTGTAACCTAATAGTAAATACTTCAGTTTGTCAAGCAGTAAACTGTGATGTCTCAAACAGATTGGTTAATCCTGGTGGATAGCACTGTACATAAAAAATAGCCTTTTATTTCTTAAGTATTATGTCATAACATTCTTAAATCAGTGCAAGAGCAGCTTTGACAATGCTTGCTGACATCACAAAGGCCTTACTGCTTTCAAAGTTTTCAGCAGCAGAACTGGGTCAGAAACACCAGTGCAGCATAGTACGTATCCCCTGTAAATCACTACTAGTAAGAAAAAGAGCCTCATCATAAACTCAGCATGTCATCACTTGAGTCCCGGGTCTTATATGTGGAAATAAATGTGGTTATTGCAGATTAAAATTATTCAAACAGCTTGAGTAAAAGCATGCAGCCATATAGCTGGTTCTGTGGCACTGTGAGGTAGGGGACTGCTCTGATATGTTGGCAATCCAGGTTCACACCCTGAGCCTGAGAAGGTTGGTCAGGAAGGCTGACAGGGAGGGCTATGAGTGTCCAATTGGATGCTCTTTCCCTGGGCTAGAGAGATTATATGGTGTAACTCTTACAGCAATATCTACAGGAGGCATGACAGTGGTGTCACTGGTGGTATGGGAGATCACATGTCACCAGGCACCCTTCCCAGAATAGTCATGAGCACATGAATGTATCATAAGAGGACATGGGGAGGGTCATACAGGGGAAAGATCCCACTCACTGGAATGGCATGAAGGTACAGGGGCCCCTTTCAGCTCATGGACATATAATGGTGCAGTCCCCTCCCCCATCACCATTCAGACATTGAGTTCCTTATCATCCTGCATCCCCCCCAATAAGTGGCAGTTGCATGGAATGGAAGATACCTACTGTGGAGGGCAGACTGAGGGATGAGGTGACATGGATGATGGAATCTGTACTAGAAGGGGCTCTGTCACAAGTACTTGAGAACCAGGGCAGGATGCAGCCAATGACCCAGGACCAAATGAGGCCCAGTGAATAAGGGCTGAAAAAAAAGAGAGTGTGCAGTCATGAGGTTAGTTGAATGTGTTTACCTGGTGTGTGGAAAATCCAGGTACGCAAGTCACTGTAGAAATGCTTGTTATGATATATTGCATATTTCCAGGATTTTGAATTGCTATCGCTATCTATTTTCGTGCAGGGTATTTGTATCTTGCTATTGAATATGCTCCGCATGGAAACCTGCTTGACTTTTTAAGGAAGAGCCGTGTTCTGGAGACAGACCCAGCTTTTGCAATAGCCAACAGCACTGCTTCCACACTCTCTTCTCAGCAGCTCCTGCAGTTTGCTGCAGACGTGGCCAGGGGAATGGATTATCTCAGCCAAAAACAGGTGTGCTTCCAAAGAGCTGGTCTTCAAAAAAAAAAAAACTTTTCACTTTTCTGAACTCTTGAATCAGTTTTTAAAGGCCTGTGGGAACAAAATGTTTCTTTGTTTTTATATCTCATAGAATCAACTTTTGTATATATCAAAATACGTGCTGCAGAATTGGGGTCAGCCCATGACACTGGTAGTAGCATGGCCTTGCCACAAAGCAGGAGACTTGGGTTACTACTATGAGCTCCTGGACTTGTGCAGTATGCCGCAGAAAAGATGCAGCATTCTGGCAGGATACTGTCTTCCTCAGAGGGAGAGATGACTGCATTGGAGCAACATTGCCCCATGATGGAAAAAGAGAGAGAGAGAGAGGTTCACTGCCAAATTAGCAGTGATAGATGGGCAGGTAGGATGCTGACAGGATGCTCACGTGGGCTTGAGCTCTGCCAAGCCAGTGTCTGAAAGGATGGGGCTTGTTGGGGAACCACCTTCTCAGGCTATATATGAAGGCTGAAGGTAGGGTCCATTCCCAACCTCCATGGCTGTAGCATGCATGTTCCCCATTGCTGGTGGCAGCCCACTGTGGGAACACTATGGACAACTGGAGAATGGCGGCGAGTGGATGATCTGGAACTTGGGGTGGATAAGGAAACGTGGGAGTGGAGGTGGGGGGGTCAAAATGCATAAATGGAAAATTCATTCATTTAATTTCATTATCTTATTCATATCTAAATATGAACAAAGATGAACTCAATTGAGTCAAAGGCTCATTTACAACGAGGTCTCACATCAGTTTTGTTATGAGATAGCACAGATAGTAAAAGTCAGTAAATAATTTTGCAATAAACACAGGTAATAATACCATAAAAGATAAGAACAATTGCAGGAAATGAAAACAAAATAATTACAAATATTACAAGCCAAAAAACAGTTTAAGATGTCTAATAGCAACACAGATGTTCTTTAGCTTTATTATCAACCCACTGTTTTATCCTACCCCAGCCAATCTTAACAGATGCAGGTCTCAAAGTATGTGCAATACTATTATAAACTATTGGCCTGTGATAGAAGAATGACATTCTATCTATTTTCAAATTACATGTGGGGACCACTAATTCCAGTCCTGTTGCTGATCTTAAAGAGGACTGCATCTGTCTGTGAATAATCTTCATTTTTCATTTCATTTATTTTTTATACTGGAGGGCATGTGAGCAAAACTGCCAATTTTCAAGTGTCCAGTGACAAACAAAACATGTAAATACATAGCACATTCAAGAGTAACAGAACACAGAGGTAATAGCATACAGTCAAGTGTATTTACATACAAATCTGTCAGACAGGAAACACTCTAGATTATTTTTAAACAGTGTCGATGTCGGACGTTGAGTCAAGCGTGGAGGCAGGCTATTGAAGAGTTTAGCACCCTATAAAGAGTATGCTGATCTTGGGTAGTGTGACAGAAGGGAATTGAAAAGGGTAACCTGAGGTAAGTCTAGTAGTCTTTGAACTTGCAGATCTCTAAATGATGGAAACAATACTATAAGCTGACGACCCCAGATAATTTTGTATTAGAAAGTCAGGATTTTGCTGTCAAATCTATCCTCTAACAATAGCCAGTTAGCTGTCATGTAGAGGTTGCAGTGGTGGCTCATTCTGGGAGACCAGTGACAAACCTAAGAATGTTGTGATATGTAGCCCTTAACCTGCCAACATTTTACTGAGATAGGGAGAAGGAGTAGTTCAGAGAGCCATAGTCTATTACAGGCAGCAGAAGCTGTTAGCTAGCAGGGCCCTAGTTTCTCAGCTGACTGATATGATATTCATAGGTTAAGTGACGGTCATATCTAAGCATTTAAACTTGAGGATCTCTCAACTAGGTTACCATCAATATCTCTGAGGGTGAAGTCGAAGTCTGCAGCTTTCCTAGTACCTAAGAATACCATTGATTTTTTTTGTTTTTTGGCATTGAGGACTAACCCGCAGGTTGATAACCAGGTGTGGAGCTTGTTGAACTCATGCTGAAGTTTGTCAATGAGGGTGGAAGGACTCTAATCTTTGTAGAAGAGTGCTGCATCATCAGCATAGAGAATAAGCTTGGTGTACCTGCATATCTGAGGGAGGGGGGTTGACCACAAGGGCGAACAATAAGGGTCCTAAGATAGAACCCTGCAGTACTCCATATTTAGTTCTATCACTATAACAATCTTAGTTGAGATATACTCTGGGAGTTGCCCCCAAACGTCTTTATACATAAATGAAAGAATTTGACTATTTCTATGGTCATTCAACATCTGCCACCCCAAATCAGCATACAATTCGTAAGAGAGAGTTGCATGAGGAGCGCTGAGTATAGAGCAGGCAAGCTCTTGTAACAAACATCAAGTCTCACCAGCTCTCTCCCAGCCGCACCTATATACACGATATCCCCATAATCGAGAACTGGAATGACTATTGTATTCACTGCCCATCTCTTAGTCTCCTGGGACATATACAGTTTTGCCCAGTAAAGGGCTCCTAATCGTTTGCCAACCTTGTTCAACGACATCTCTATATGAACATCCCATCTCAAACTGGAGTCCAACCACATACCCAAATATCTGTATGAGTGAACTTGCTCTATCCCAGAGCTATCTTCTGTTTTGATGCTCAAAACCAATTTTTCAGTTTTATGCATACTTCGATTAAATAATGAGACAGTATAGAGCAGTGGTCTAAGGCTCTGAGCTGCAAATCTGGTGACATCCAGCTGACCAGACCTGGGTTTGAATCCCACAGCTTCCACTTGCATACTGTGTGACCCTGAGCAAGTCACTTAACTCATTGTGCTCCCAGGTCGCTGCTGTAAAAAAGCTTTCAGCTTAGTGTGCTATACCTGGTTAAACAACTACATAAAATAAATAAATAAATAAAATAGACAGTATTTTTAGGGTTAAGAACTAGTTTGTGATTTTGGAAAAAAAAATCATATTTCATCAAAAGCATCTTGTTTATTTTGGATTTTTTCTGCAACAGTTTGTAACAGATGTATACGTAATTGTATAATCTGCATATAAGTGATACAGAATTAGTAAATCTGTGAAACTCAAGTCATTCATGTATATATCAAATAGGACTAGGTACCACATTGATACCTGTGGAACTCCGGTGGTGATGGGTGCAAGATTGGGTGAAAAGTCACCAATGGAGACTAGTTGTTTCTTTCCTCAAGATGAGATTTAAATCACTTAGTACAGCCTCCAGCCATGCCCACTGAGGCCAGCCTGGAAAGGATGACAATCGGTTCAAAGTGTAGCGCACTCTTCCACAGGAATGACAGGACTAAGTTAGCCGAGGCTAAACTATTTTTATTCTATCCAAATTTCAAACTTGGTACATACAAGCCTCTTCATTCATTCAAATGCTGGTGAAAATCACAATTAAAGCAAGCCCTGTGCCCAAAGTCAAGCTGCCCCAGCACTTCAGCTTGTGACTGAGAGCCACCCCCGATGAAGGTTCGGTTATGAGCTGAAGGACTGGGCAGCTTGACTTTTGGCACAGGACTTGCTTTAATTGTGATTTTCACCAGCATTTGAATGAATGAAGAGGCTTGTATGTACTAATGTGGGCATGGCTGGAGGCTGTACTAATCCACAAAGATAGCTTCCATTGGTGTCCTCCTGTCCAGGGCAAACTAGATGTCTCTGACAACTTTTGCTAGGGCAGAGGCTGTACTGTGGTTGTCTGAATCCTGGCTGAAATTTATTCATTTTATTTGGGAATTCTAAATAATGCTTTAATTGAACTGAAATCCGCTTTTTCAAAAATGTTTGATACTTGGGGTAGGAGGGATGTAGGGTGGTAGTTTCCTAATTCTGATTTCTGCCCAGATTTATAAATATATTTCCTAGTAAAACTTTTGAAATAAATAAATGGGGGCTACTTTTGAGTACTTCCAAGCTTCGTGGAATTCTCCTGAACTAAGTGAGAGATTCAAAGTTTTGGTTAGGGGAAGAGCAATTATTGGTGATGTATACTTCAGTAGTCTGGACAGAATACAATCCAGATCAATAGCTTTGGTGGTACCTAATTTTAGAGTTTCGACCTCACTTCCTCCATGGACATACTTGTAAAAGAAAACTGGTACAGGGAAATATTTTGATCCTGCTGACTAACCATTAGTTGCTTAAAACAGCAAGCAACAACCAGGGTTCCAAATGCTATAGAATCTGATTATAGTCTGCCTGCTTGACCCCAAATTTATGTATTCCAATTTCTGGTTTTCCTTATGTGATATGACTCATTGACTCTGGCACACAATACAATTTACTAATGTCAGTAGTGGGCCTACATCACCAGTGTATCTTCAGAACAGTTCCTTGACAATGCCAGCCAGTATCCCACAACACACAACAAGGCACTAGTTCAGCAGCTTACAGGCCACGAAGTCGTGGCCTCAGTCTGTTCTAGTCTCCCTCGGGAGCATCCATGTTTGGAGCATCAGACACAGAGACTCAGCAATATACCACACTGGTTTCACTTCTCTGATTCCTAGCACTTGAATGGAATAGGGATCTAAATCATAATCCTTGATGCAAGTGGGGAGCAGTAAACACTAACAACACCGAGCATCACAGAATGTGGAACTAACTTCTGAAACAATACGCTGCTGAAATGAGTATTTTGCAATCAGTCCATTAGTGCAGTGACTGGGGAGCCATTTGCCATTTCAGTAACACAGATTCACACCCAGAGCCCTGGTTGTTAAGTGCTGCAAGCCAGCAGGAAGCTGTGGTAGCATCTATTTGATTGCTGTCAGTCTCTGAGAAGAAAAGGCAGGTCATCCTACTGCTTGGCTGCCATTTGGTGGTACAGCATCTGCAGGGCCTCCTCCTTTGATGGCTGGGGATGCAGGCTGGCTCTGGAGAGGAATTGGGTCATGCACCAGGAAAATGCAGGCAAGCACCAACCTCAGGAAGATGACACATTACTCCTGGGTCTTGTGCCTCCCCTCAGTGCTACAAGGTAATAGGCTGGGGATGGAGGGGCATGCCATACCCTAAAGGCTCCACAACAGTGAGCAAACCCGTGGAGGTCGGGTTCACATGTAGGATGTGTCCTGGGTGTTTTGTTTCTTTTCTTCATTGATGTCTCCTGTGTTTCAGTTTATCCACAGAGATTTAGCAGCAAGGAATATTTTGGTTGGAGATAGTTATGTAGCAAAGATTGCAGACTTCGGATTGTCTAGAGGGCAAGAAGTTTACGTCAAAGAAGACTATGGTAAGACTGGAAAACTTTCAAAACAATTTTTGGATTTTCAAGTTAAAAACAGAATTACAAATACTCAAGACAACATGAAGAAGCAATAAACACTTAAGAGCTAACCTAGTAACAGTTGATTATACAGTGCTCTTGTGCTCAGTCCCTGTTATTCAGATAGTGGCAGGCTGAGGTGGTGAGCAGAGGATCAGTCATTGTCTCCAGCACTGCCAGTGGCACTTGAATGGCTATGAATGGGTGAGTTTGGGGGGGGGGTGGACAGTGGGTGAGGGACGGTGCTGAATGGGGGATAGGGAGGGAGTGGAGGGTTATGAATCCTATGGCGGGGATTAGCCAGAGGGAGTGCCATCAAGCTACCAGGGAAAAGGATAGTGTACTCAGGGATCAGACAGGAAGTGGGTACCACTAGACTACCAGAGAGTGCTTATTTTATTTCATGGGGATTGAATCAGGAGGGGGGATCACTAGACTGCCAAGAATATTTTGTTACAGATCGGATGAGTGTGAGGGCAATTGCTGAGACTCTGCACAATACCTCCATGCTTTTGTGCCTGTGGAGGCACTGCGCAGAGTTGATAATGGCCACATAATGGACCCCTAGAGCCTTGCATGCCATGTGTGGTCATAAGCATGCCACCAGCTGAATATGACTCCCAGGAGCAAAGGTGGTATCCCATTTGGGATGTGCTGTCTCCCTCTGCTCCTGAGAGTCTGTTGCCAACAGGAGGCTATAGTACCATCATGTCTATGTACTTCACATGGTGCAAACCCAGTCCCATATTCATACAGGCATTATGCACCACACAGGGTGCACTGCCTGGGTGAATAGGGGGCCCTGATGGCTGCACACTATTTCATGTGGGCTACTATTTTTTGTACAGTGCCAATGGCTGCCTTTGAATTATTGGTCCTCTGTTTTTACTTGCATAATTTTGTAACCTTTTAAAAACATAGTTTTATTATATTTTAATTTGAATGTACAGTTTATCATATTTAGAAATCCCTCTCTTAGAATCAGTATAATATGTTTTCCATAATCCAAGTCCCAACGCTAGTCACTGTGAGTCCCATTTTGGTGGTAAAGTAAGGATTTATTTTTAGTGGCCCAGTAGAAAATATGTTGTCTGAGAAAGAATTAATTGCATGGCAATGAGTACATATTACTGAGTACTAAAAGACAATAACAGTACACTACAGTTTGCATTAATCTTTTACAGTTTTTAGTTTTTTTTAATATAGTTTACAATTCATTGGCAATTCACATTGTGTTGTTTTACAACATTTCAGTAGAACATAAGCTTTCTTTACCCTTTTATATATTTGGCAAATTTCAGCATGTGAGTAGCCTTCCTAACCTTCCTACTGCACTGTTTTTTGTGAGACCCTTTGAAACAATCTTGTTTTATTCCTTTTGGGATCCTGGTTAATGTTCCCTTTTTCCCTTCTGATATTCATTACTAGATCTATTGATCAGTTCCGAACTCAGTGGCACCGCCATCAGTTGAGCGGAGACCCTTACATCAGTCACATCCTTTGGTTTTGCATTGTTTGCTGCTCAATAACTTTCAAACTGAAGGTTTGGGCTAATAGACATAACAGATCACACTGTGGCACTTCTTAAAAGAATTAGATCAGACACCACCACTTCCAGAAGCTCTATACTAATACAAAACCTCCACTATATCTATTTTTTACCAGGAAAAGTAGTCTAAGAGCTTAGTTCCTTCCCAACCACATCCTTGGTATGGTTAATACATGTGACATAAGACAGACATAATTTGCATTTATAGTTATAGAACATTGAAGTGACTACAAAGACAGAACATAACTTGTATTAAAAGAACCTTGTATCATGTAGAAAAACAACATAAAACTTACATTTATGAAAAACTTTATAATGTGCTCTTTGTTCTGGGAATAATGCACGTACTTTAAAACCATGGGTAGAGAATTAATTAGGCTAAGGTACAGAAAAACACAGATATAGATCTCATGCTGTTCTGAATTCTCCATTGAAACCAGATGCAGAGTGCAACGGTCTCAGTGTCAAAGGGAGGTTGTTTCAGGTCTTTCAGCCTAAGCGAGAGAAGGTGCTCAGAGCTGCACAGATTTTGACAGAAGGATTTTGAATGCTTCCATAAGTGATGGAAGGAACAGGGAACGATTCTCAAAGCTCTCCAGAAAGAAGCAAGGAAGCAAGGTGCCTAGTCAAGAAAAAAGACACAAGTGGCACCTTTTGCCAAGCAAAAAAATGCACCTAGGCTATTCTCAAAAGCAGCTTGCAACAAACGCAGGCTGCTTGCAGCAAAGGGATCTTGTGCCAGCCTTGCATCAAAAATGGGCTACAGCATGGCACTGGGGGCTTTGCAGCAGATGCAGACTGCCACATCCCTAAAATTACATTCCCAAACCACCTGCGGAGGGCAACTCAGAAATACATTTACACCAGTCAAGGACTGTGAATATACTGCCCTCTGGGAGTTACGCCAATGTTGCCAGCTGATACCTCTTGTACATATGCCCTCATCCCAATCACAAATAATATTACTTATATTGCCCTGGTAGGCTAGCAGCCACCCCAGCCCGATCCCGGAAAATATTAATGCAATAGCCCTGGTGGGCTAGCGGTCCCTGAGCCCTGGTCCCCAAAAGTATTCATGCAATAACCCTGGTGGGCTAGCAGACTCCCCCAACCCTGATCCCCGAAAGTATTAATGAAATAGCCCTGGTGGACTAGCGGACCCCCCAAAGCCTCGAACCCCATGTTTTGATATATGAACTTATCATTGGTGGTCCAGTGGATTCCTAAGCCCAATCCCTCAATACATACATTATTGACATACCTGGTGGTCTAGTGGATCCCCACCCAGCAGTGCCCTACCACGCCACTCTCCCCCAACCCATACCCCATCTGGCAACTGGCACAGACCACTGCTCACCACTATGGCCAGCCACCGACTGAGCTCTGTATGAGTGCGTACTGTATATAGTACATGCTCAGTGAATAACAGCTGCTGTCAGTCACTGGCGTCTGCACTGCAATGCGCACTCATCAGGACTCAGTCAGCGGTGACCATGGTGTTGAGCAATGGGCTGTGCCAGTCGCCAGCTGGGATATGGGTTGGGAGGAATGGGTGGTAGAGCACTGCTGGGGGCGTCCACTAGACCACCAGGTATGTTAATAATGCATGTATTGGGGGATTGAGCTCAGGGGATCCATTAAAACACCAGTTATAAGTCAAAATGGGGGATCGGGGCTTGGGGGGTCCTCTAGCCCACCAGGGCTATTTCATTAATACTTTTATGGATTGGGGCAGTAGGGGCTGCTAGCCAACCTGGGTACTTAAACTGTTATGATCAGGGATCGGAGCTGGGGGGGCACTTGCATCCTTCCCCTGTACACTGCCGCAGGCTTGTGGCAACCTGTCCAGGTGTGCCCTGTGTTTGGTGCATGGCTAGGGTTGCCATAAGGCATGGGACTTTGCCACCGGGATCCTGTCTGATAGGGAATCGGGTGCAGGGTCACCGGCACATCGGGATCAGTGCAAGTTGCCTTTGGCACAGCTATGCAACCTTTTGAGAATTGACCCTGGGGTGTTTTACTCAAAAAAAAAACTGGCAGCATATTAAATATATGGATCATAGTTTATCACTTGTCTAAATAGCAAGGTTTTCCACTGATCATTGTTTCTTAGCAGTGGAGAACATCATACATATTTGTGCACATAGTAGATAGTGGGGGCAATCAAGGCAGGGGTAGTACAAATCTACAGGTATTGTTGATGGTAGTGTTGAACTGCTTTAAAACCTCGTCAGAGACATGCAGTATAGAAAATAAAACTGTACAGCATTTGTCTCTGCTTCTTAATAGGTTGTTCCTACAAGTGCCTGGGAGACATCAGGGCCAGCTTGGACTCTAGTGCAGGATTTATTTCATTCAGGGACTGTACTGGTATGAACATTTTGCCATTGCCTTGCAGGAGCAGGATTACTCCACTGACTCAGCCACTCTGATCGTTTGCTCCAATTGGGATCTAGATTTGGGAAGCGGGTGAGGTCTGTATCAGAGCAGGCATCTTTTGAAACCTGCACACAATTCTGCAACCAGTTGGCAGCAGTGTTTAAGTACCTGAGAACTGTCAGGGCCAGTCAGGCCTTAGTGCAGAACTTATTTCATTTGGAGACTGGACTGATATGAACATCTTGCCAGTGTCCTGCAGGAACAACCTTACTCCATTGACTCAGATCCTCTGATTGTTTGCTCCAGTTGGGAGTCAGATTTGGGAAGTGGGCAGGGCCTTCACATAGCACTTCTGAGCTTTAGCCTAGCAGTCCTTTGCTGCAGTCCTTTAGCTGAAGGGTGTAGCTCAGAGACATCACACTATGGGAGCATCAGTATGGTGTGGCAATCAGCAGGAGGCACTGTACCCATGTATGACACCTGAGCTGCCCCTGTGTACATGTGAAGTAGAAGGTGTGTTCAACTGTGAAAGTGCAGCATCCAGCATCAAGGCATCAAATATTGCAAGTGATCAGTGGGTTAAATAATATTTAAGAGAAATGATTACACTAAGGGTGGGGTGGGGTGGGTAACTAGTAATATAAATTAAAAAAAAGAAATGGGGCTAAAGGGTACATATTGCTACGCTAGTCCTTTAAAACAATACATGGTGCTCTTAGCTCTTTATTCTGAACTTAAAAATGTGCACTGTTGCTGGGGTGCATAAATTAACTTTCATAGGCTAGAAGGATTATTTCAGATTCATTGTCTTCTAAATATGGTAAATTGATTAAGCGTGTTTCAGTTACTAAAACCAGAATTGATGTAAAAGGCATAGTAAGAGCACTACTTAATTAGGTGGGATAATGACCAAGTGGGATAGTCCCAAGCTTTCCAGATAAAGTGGGTAGAACAGGAAGTCAGGTTCAAAGTGCAAAACACAGGATCAGATAAAAGTAAGAAAAGGAAAAAGGAAAGCAGGTCACACCCAATCTAGAGTAAGTTTACAAAATAGTTTCAAGGAAGCAAAGGGTGAGGTAGTAGTACCACAGGAGCAGGAAGAGGAAGAGGCATAAACGGAACTTGAACAGACACTATACAAAAAGTTAAGGATCATGGCAGTGGTGCAGGGCAATTGCTGTGGTGCAGCAGTCTTTTGGAAAACCTGCTGGAGACTGAGGTGCTGCCCCATATGTACTCCCCTCTCTGGGTTGTGGGCACAGGTTGCTGGACTCTGGCCAAACTGGCAAAGGTATAGAGGGCCTTCAGCCCCATACATGGGCCACTGCTCCCCCAGAGGATACCCAGACAAAGGCAGAGTGTATGGACCATGGTGGGCTCTGGGAAAGGCAAAGGTGGGGTTAGAGGGAAGAGTGTAAGCTCCTCCACATATACCATTGCCAAACATTTTTGCCTTACTGGCAGAAAGGGGCAACTAAGACGAGGTAGCCATTGACGTGGTAATGGTGGAGGTAGGGGTATTCAGAAGTGGAGGCCACAAGGAGGTGAGGAGAGGCCCCCAGCAAAAAAGGAAGCAACTGTTGGTGCAGAGCTCAAATGTGAGGGGTATTGACTTGGCAGCAGGCAAAGAGGAGACCAGGGAGGTGAGGTGCTTCAGGAGTGTCTCAGCTGGGAGGGATGGAGAGCAGATCTTGAGGATCAGTAGGGCAGCAGGGACTGGTAGGGATCTTGATATTTTGTCCATATTGAGGCAAATGATACAGCAAGGGAGAAAGTAGCAGCAGTGAAGGGAAACTTCAGGCAGCTGGAAACAGCCTCAAGCAGGTAGCAAGCATAGTGGCTTTTTCCAAAGTGTTACCTGTGTCAGCAGGAGATAGGCAAGAAAAATCCACACTAAGACATTTATGGAATGGTTGAAGGCATGGAGTATGGAGGAAGGCTTTGGGTACATCAGGGACTGGGGACCAGCCTGAAAGAATACGAGTCTATAGGGCTGATGGCCTGCATCCTTCTAGGAAGGGGACTACAGTCCTTGATGGAAGGTTTAAATGCTACATGGATGAACATTTAAACTAGGCGCGGGAGGCAGTAAAACCATAGGAGGCAAATTTTGCTTCTCCCAGGATAGTAAAGTGTTAAGGAGGGACTATCCAGGGAGAAAATTCTCTAGAACAGATGTGCAGAAAGACAGAGAATGGGACAGGAAGGAAGAAAAGGGGAATATAAGTCAGGTAGGGAGGACAGAGGATTGAAGGGGACCAGGAATGGTGAAAGTAAAAGTGAAGGGGAGCCAAGGGTAAGTCAGTTAGCAACACGCAGAAAAGGAAGGGTGAATCAGGGCAGCAGACAGGAGGAAAAAGATATGGAAAGTGATGTACTAATGAAAGGTGCCTTGAAATAAAATTCCAGACCTGGAAGTCACCATGGCAGAGGCTAATCTGAACATGGTGGCCATAACGAGGTCATAGTGTACTGAGTTACACAACTGGGACATGGCCATACAGGGCTACTTTCTGTTCAGGAGAGACAGAGTGGGAGGAAAGGAGGAGAGGTTATATTATATATGAAGGAGGGTATCAAGGCCATGGAGGTACAGGGGTATAAAGAGAAAAAGGAGGAGCTGGAAGTGCTGTGGGTCAGTCTGGAGACAGGCTCCACTATCCATACAGGGATAATGTACAGACCTCTGTCACAGGGAGAGGAAAGGCATAAGGCACTTGGGGAAGCCATAACCATAATAACAATAATAAGGAGGTGCAGAAATCAGGCAACTTCAGTCTGCCGGATGTGGAGTGGAGCCTTCCAACTGCAACTTTGACAAGGAACAGGGCCATCCTTGACTGCTTACAAGGGGCTTTTCCCAAGCAGCTAGTCAAAGAACCCACTGACAAACAGGGACAGCATTAGCATTGAAGACATCATGGTAGGCAGTCTCCTGGGTTCTAGTGATAACCATAGAATGTGGTTCAAAATAAGGACAGTAGCACAGGTAAACAGCATGAGGACAAGGATTCTGGAATTTAGGAAAGCAAATTTTAAAGAAATGGGAGTCTACCTCAAGAGCTGTGTAAGAGAGGTGGAAGAGTGCCAGGGAGGGGCAGAGGCACAGTAGGACAAATAAAGGAGGACATACCAAAAGCAACCAATGCATTCCTAAAAGAAGTGAGCAAAAGTAGAAGAAAAAAGAGATATTATTGTTCTCAAAAGACGAAGCAAGGGCAGTAAGAAAAAAGAGTTGCATTCAAAAGATATTAGGAAAAACAGAGAGAGGAGGACAGGTAGGTATACTTAGAAAAGCAGAAGAAAGCAGGCGAAGAGGCAAAGAGAGCACAGGCACAGACAAAGGAAAGGATTGCCAAAGGGGTCAGTACAGGGGATAAGACTCGCTTCAGGTTATAAGTTAGAAGAGGAAATAAAGGGTAGGGACAGTAAGCATTAGAAAGGTGGAATGTGGAGACTATGCAGAAGGGGACCAAGAAAAACTGACATCGTCAACAGGTACTTCTGCTCAGTCTTCACAGTGGAGGGTGGCGGGTAAGGACTGACAGGGAGAAGCAGAAATAGAGTGGAGGAGGAGGAGGTGAATACAGGTCCATTTTCAGACAGAAGAGTACTGAAGGGATTTGCAGCCCTGAAGGGGGACAATGCTACGGTATCAGACAAATTAATCCCAGGATAATAAAATAATTAGGGAGGTGCTAGCTACCCCACTGACAGCCTTGTTCAACTAGAAGCAGGAGTGTTTCCAGAAGACTGGAGAAAGGCCGACATTGTCTCCTACATAACAGCAGCAGCAAGGAGAAGGCTTGTAACTATATTCCAATCAGACTAACCTCAGTGGTGGGAAAATTAATGGAAACACTACTGAAAGGAATATTGTAGAGTATCTTGAATCCAGTGGGCTGCAAGTCCACAGACAACACAGATTCATGGGTGGGAGGCCATGCCAAACTAATCCAATAGATTTATTTGACTGGTTGACCAGTGAAATTGATCAGGGGAGGAGAGTGGACGTGGCCTATTTAGACTTTAGCAAGATCTTTGACAGGGCATTGCATAGAAGGCTGATTAAGAAGTTGACCAACCTGGGAGTATGAGTGCCTGGCTTCTGTGGAATCCATTCCATCAGCACCTAATTAGGTTTTTTGGTATTTCTGATTCCAACTCCAGTTTTGTTCTGAATCTGATTAAGACAATTAGGAGCAGAATAGGAAGTTCTGACTCTGCATCCAACTCTGCTTCTATCTGAATGGGAACATAACAAAGCCCTTCGCCACCCTTGCCTCCTTTCCACTTACCTTAAGTAAATTTCACTGCTGGGCTGAGATCTATTCTAGAGGCTCTGATGACTTCTTAGCTGACAAGCTGGACTGGTATGCCCTACCTGCTATGTCCCTCCAAGCCTGAGCTGTTCTAAGAACCTTCTCACCTCCTTGCCCCTACCACTTATGCCCAGTACCCCAGCTCAACCAGCTCCCCACTCAAAGTCCAATACAGTAATACCCCTGGCTCCTTCGTATGAGTATGACCTGAGTGATTCCTCCCATCCTGTTTCCCACTGATTCCCATCCCAATCAGCAAGTACCGACCCCTGTTGCTGTTGGTGGCACTGTGGCAGTAACAACTTATGCACGCAGCAGGTGAAGGCATTAAATTTCAGCACATATTTGTACTTTGTTGCTACTAGTTTGCTTGCAGCAACTATATAGTTTAAATGCACCTAATGAGTCTAATTAGGAGGACCCCCATTCTTTCTCTCTGGTTCTGTCCCTGCACCAGTATGATGTCTGGTATTGGCTGACTTAACCCCAGGGTATTGTGCAGTCAGCCACCTCCCAGGTCACTCAGGCACAGCTAGGGGCTTCTGGGAGATGATTTGGACTAGGGCTGGGCAGGGAGAATGGGGAAAAGAACGGGGTCCCTCCTAATTGAACTAGTTGATGAGTGCATTTAACTCAGATGGTTGCTTGCCTGAATGCACACAACCAGAACAGACCAGTTTGGTTGTGGAGTTCAAAAGAAATGTCCATGGTGTGATGTCAGAGAGGCTGGGCCAATGATGCAGACAAGTGGGCCAGCCTGCCAAAGACATTTCTGTCATGTTTTACTCTGAGTGAGGCAGTCTTATTTGGGAAGTAGAAGCCACACCATAGCAGTCCACTCTGTGAAGACTCAAACGATCCCAGTTGGGGTAGCCTAAAACTGTCTATTACTACTTAGAATTTAGCTAGATGTTTGTTAGGTTATTTGGTGTAAATTATGTGTTTTTAAATATTTTATTTTTATTTCTGTAGTGTACTGTATTCCTTATAGTCTTTAGTGTGTATAATCCTGTACCATATGTAAATAGTGTTGAGTACTAAATGTTGTTTTATATACTTCATGCTTTCTGTGACTGGATTTTTAGTTTTAGATAACCTGCATAATTGGCAAATCAGTGATCTGTTTCCAAAGAGGCAGGCTACTAAGCTATATAAAGCAGAGTGTTCTCAGCTGTGACTAAGGTGGTTCATTTCCTCTGGGAAAAGTCACTGTACTGTATGAGCAGTGGCTGTGGTGGGATTCTGACTTAAAGATACCCCAAGTAAGACTCAAGCTGGATGGTTGCAGCATACCCAGGTGGCCATTCAGGCATCTGAAAGGTTTTAAAAACTGGTAGCAGTACAGACTGACTTCTCAAAGAGAGTCTGTCTGTGATAGATATAGTGAGAAAATATTGACCCAGAGGAATTAATTTTGACTGACAATAGTTATGTTGCCTAAACTCAAAGACTGAGGGCTGTATGGCTATTGAAGTCAACAGTTCATCCCAATCTCAGTTTCACATTATCATTAACACACAGATTGAGCCAAGCTCTTAGAGCCAATATATCAGTGTTATTAAGACTCATCCAGGATCCCAACTTATTATGTGTTGATAATAGACTTCTAGCATTCAAGTGTATTATTTGTAAGCCACTTGAAGATCTACCACAGGCAGTAACGGTATCTGATTGGGGTCAAGTGTTAATTTTAATGTCCCCAGTAGGAGAAGAATTATGATTATCATTCTGCATTTTCATGGTCATAGGGTATATGTTAATAGTCAGCTATGTAGCTGAAACTTTTTTATCTTTGGTATATTACTTTTTAACCCTGTTCTACTGACGTATGCTGTTAACAAATCAGCACACAGTAACGGGTCAGAATTATTATTTAGAATATTTCCTATTGGTATTGTGAGGCTGAGTAGGTATTGGCCAATTGAAATATTTCTAAGGGCAAAAATAAATACACTAATTAATTTGGAATCCATTTTGTCAAGTACAGTTACAGTATCCTGGAGTATGTTGTGTAGCCTTAGAAAGGTAGCAGAAATTTGATAGACATCTGCTCACATCTCAGATTGGTGCGTTTAGGAGCTGGGGCAGTGTACTGCTGTCTCCTTCTGCTGATCACTTATGCTGGGGATGCTTATACATGTAGGTGATTTAAACTTTCAGGTCCCACCCTATACCCAAAAAATGAACAGCTGATTGGCTGAAAACAATTTGGGCTGGTGTCCTGATTAAACACAGCACAATACCATGGAGCACCAAGGTTGGGATGGAGCAAATTCTTCTGTCTGTTGGTGGGTCAGAAGTCACATTGGTGGCAGCTTCTGCTGCTGCTGCAGAGGAGTAATGTGAAGTGGCCTCTGTCACTTCATCAGTACAATGGACTTCAGAGACAAAGAGGAGATCAGGAATTTAAACCTTCAGGCCCCTCACCCTACCCAGTGAAGCAGCTGATTGGCCAAACACAGACTGGTTGGCATCCCGATTGATGCATCTGAATTCCACAGGGAGAGCCAGTGTGAGGCCAGCAGCAAACTCATCTCTGTTGGAGGTCAGGAGGCACTTTGACAGCAGCTTTGCCGCTGTGTTGTGGCATTGAGTGACTTCTTCACTCAGTCAACCGGACAGGCTTTTGGACTATACGGGAGAAGTGAATACGGTAGTGAGAATGCAAAGCAAGGGTACCCTGGCATCAATATATTCAGCTAAGAAAACATTAAAAAATTCGAAAATACAAAAGGAATGCAATTTGCTAATTAATCTTGATGGCTACTTTATCCACTTGCATGTGGACTGTACATCAATAAACATTTCATTCCTATTTCTGTGATTTCAACAGGGGAGACTTCCTGTGCGATGGATGGCAATTGAATCCCTAAACTACAGTGTGTACACCACAAATAGTGACGTGTAAGTAGATGTTTTATGGTTTCATAACCAGACTTGTAGGTGCAGTGTAGCCTGACAGGATGCAACGCAGTGTCTCGGGTGACTATAAAAGGAATAAACTGCCAATGAAATTGCTTTGTTTAATGCCATAAGTCCACTGCAGAATGTTGTGTATTGCATTACATTCTGGTGGGTACTGCTGTACTGTAACTTGGGGGATGTATACAAGCCTATCTGTTTTTCTTTTCTTTTCTTTAAAACTTTTCTTGAGATGGATAAACAGATATCCAGCTTTTAGTTGTATGTAAAAGCATTTCTCCCTACCAATAATGCAGAGACAAAAGAAATGCAGTTTTTTTTTACTCAGTATGTGATAGCAGGCACTGCTCTCAAACCAGAAGACAGTTACAGCACCAGCATATCTCAGTATTTGTCATCCTCTATGTAATTTATTAAGTCTGAGGTATGAATTTTAAGACTAAACACGTAAAATGTACACTTTGAAAGAAGCAAATGCTAGATTTGTTCTCCTCATAGTAATAAAGTAGTGTGGTTGCAGAAATGAGTTTAGGTCCATTTTGTCTGCTCCCTCCTGCCCCACAGCAGTGACATTTTGAGTAGTGGCACACAGCTTAACTGCCGGAATGTTTTTCCTACGCATGCTGTGTTAACTCTCAATGCTATTCTCCCTAAGGGATTTGTGTAATCCCAACAGTGCAAGCTTCAGCTACCTCACTGGATAGACTGTGTCACATGCTGATCCCCCTCTGTTTATGTTATGGAAGCATTCAAGCAGATGCTTCAGATACCAGCAGATGACAGTGCATCCAGAGGCAAGACTACTTGGATTGTAGCCTGGAGACAGGCCTAGCTGACGTGCACTAACTTATCCCAAGAACTGCAACAGAGAGTCTATGACCTCAATATTGAGGGAGAACCTTTTGTAGGCCTGATGTAGAAACCACCCTTCAGAAAGCAAGTAAATCTAAGGTGAATGTCAAGTCCCTATTGAACTCTGCCAAACAGTCTACCTTCCAAGCTCAGACATGTAATCAGCACTTTTATTCCCACCCAACCCCAGGGTGCCAGACAGGTGCCAGCAAGAACCTTTCCTGGCAACCAGGCAAGGGCAAGGGACATGGCAAGGCCTCAACTGCCTCGACTTTGTCTTACCCCAGTCAGTGAAGAGGTCAGCAGAACTGAGTCTTTGCTTCTACCCATTAGATCCCCTCAGACCTTCCCGTGGGAGGAAGGATTTCCCAGTTCTACCCAAAGTGGTTCTCCATCACCTCAAGCATGTGTATGCTAGATATCATCAGGGAAAGCCTGACTCTGGAAGTTATATCTACTCCTCCTCCTCTCAGTCATACAGTAAAGTGCAGGGAAGGAACTTCAGAGCCTTCTGCTTGCAGAAGTAATAGAGGAGGTTCTGGAGACTGAGTGGACTGCTAACTCATCTTGGATCACAAAGGCTGGAACAAATTTTTGAGATACACATAACTAAAGATGGTTTCTTTGAGGCAAATACTCCCTTGTCTTCATGAAGGATGTTGGGTCTGCTTTACTTTTCAAATCCCAATCAAATCATCCCACCAGACGTATGTCCAGTTCAGAATGGAGAACAGAAAATATTATTACAGAGTCTTGCCATTTTGGCTGTCATCTGCTCTTAGGTTTTTAACACGTGCCTGTTAGTGGTAGCAGCCTTCCATCTTAGGCAAGAGGTGGCAGTGTATTCATATTTAGACTACTGACTACCAGAACTAAACAGATCACTCAAGATAGCTGCAAGCAGCCAAGACCTCACAGTGGATGTATTTCAGAATCCTCTGAATCTAGGGAATTCTGTACTTATCTCCACTCAGAATATCATGTTCATTAGTACAGAACATGATTCTACCTTATACATGTCTCTCCTACTCCTAGACTGAGACTCAGACCTGATGCTATTTTATCGTGTCCATCCAGAAAAGTCAGCATTGCACAACCAAAAATTCTCCCAACTTCTGGGTTTGATGGCTTTGTTCACATTTTTGTCCCTTTGGTATGACTTCATATGATACCAAGTCAGGGAGGAATCGTATGGATTGCAGAGTACAGGTAACTCAAAGCTGGTGGAAGCACTTCTTTGCTGACAGGTGAAACAGAATCTCAGAGCTGGTATTCCAATGCAACCCCTCATCCTATACTCCACCTGACCACAAACACCTCATTAGCAGGTTGGAGAGCCCATCTCAATCAGGAGAGGGTACATGGGACATACTCCAAAATGAAATACTTCCTGCACATCAGTGTCCTGCAGCAATAGGTGAGTAATCTAGCTTTTCAGGAATTCAGTCTGCTGGTTATGGATCAGACAGTTCAGGTAAATATGAACATCCACTGGCTGCACCTGAAGGCCTAGCTCCTGAAAGGGTAGAAATCCAGGGTATGGGACAGCCAAAGGAAATCAATGATGCATTTGCAATTTCTAGAAAAGCACTACCAGAAAAGCCTATTATATGCCTTTAAGCAGAAAAAGTTTTCCTTTTGGTGCAGCAATCTTACCATTTCCTACATTACTTGTCTGGTTTCTGGAGTTTTTAACTAGCAGCTGTTGCCAGTTTCTCCATGGCTTAAAATGGCCTCCCTGTAGGTGTTCTTGGCAGCTATATCAGCATATAAGTGCAAAAAAGAGGCTTTTTTCGATGTTTTCTTAGAGTGCTGAATCATTCATACCCCTGCTTGTCATGATCATGTCGCTGTTTGGGACCTTAGTTTTGTCCAGGTTGTTGAGTCTTGCACTCTTTTGACCCATTAGACTCTTGTTGTGACTTAAAGTTTTTGTCCAGAAAAACAACTTTTTTGGTTGTTCCAACATCAGCTAGGACAGTTAGTAAGTGTCAGACTCTTTGCATTCATATTGAATATTGGATCTTTCATAGATCAGGTTGTCCTCAGAACTCACTTGAGTTCTTGTCTAAGGTTGTCTCAAAGTTCTATGTTATCTAGTCCATTTTAATCCCTGTTTTCATTTCCAGACCCCATACCAGCAGAAGTGAAGTGACTATTCACCATCTGGATTTCAAAAGAGCTCTACATTTTTATTTGAGTACAGCAAAGCCCATTAGGGGCTCAGCCAAACAAATGTACTATTATCTATGGAATTGCTTCTAGCTTGGTGGGAGATTCATGCAGCCACTAGCTAGGCAGCATGAGGATGCTGCACTCCTCTTAACAGCCACACCACATGGCATTTTTACCTCTTGATAAATTAAGTCAAAAGGATAAAAAATTGCTCTGGTGTTTTGACTTTATTTTTCTCCAGTATTGTTCACCCATAAAATTGACCAGTTGAGCTGATAATTGATACAGCTTGCTGCAAAGCACGGCAACAGTTGTTCTGGAGAAGGGACAAATGGATTGAAGAGGGCTCAAGGCAGGTGAGCAGTGGATACTCCCATTGAACCGAGAATTGGCAAGGTAACATCAGAAAGGCAGCTCATTGTCTGATTCTGAGGGACAGAGCAACAAAAGAGATAGCAACTGGAGAAACAGAGAACAGAGCAGCTACACTGCAAAGCTAGACTGAGAATGCAGACCGCCAGGAAGCAAGTTCAGTAAATGAGTTACTGTTGGTTCCATAATAATCCTTCTCTGCTTGAATTAATCTTAAAGACTGATAGTTGTCAAACTGTTTGCCAAAAGGAACCCCTGTTTTCAAAAGTTAATTTATAAATAGACATAACTGGAGGCCAGTTTATGGATATTCTAGAGCTGGAAAGTACTAATATTAGTATATGTAGACTGTAGAGTCTGATACAGAACTTGCTATGATAAAGGGCTTACAAAACTATTTTAAAATTCTGAAGCTAAACAGCAAACAAAAACAATACAAAACCAAGACTCCCCAGGTCAGTATAAAAGGGGCACATCAGACTCTGCAAAGAAAAAGCTATAGCAGCTGCAAAAATCATTTAAAACTGCTGCAGTCTAGCAGGACCCTCCACCATTGAAATGTGGCCTGACACTCAAGCAGAAACATATTACAAAAAAGAAAAAAGGGCAGAGCAGCACCCAACTCTAATAAAACCTCTCAAATGAGTCAAGGGATGGAAAGTAACACCACAAAATTAAACAGCACACTAACAGAGAATTTAATTACTTCACCAGATTCAGCTAAGCAACCAGAGGAAGAAACAGATTTAACCTCAAACAGCAAGAAGATTCTGGAAATGTAAATGAATCAACAGCAAGAACTAGTCAGCAGGATAGAAATTCTGATCCCCAGCTTGGGCACAGCAACTAATAAATAACTTTAGTATGCTACAGTCTTCTATTGATAAACTACAGCATCTCCCAGATTCTGTACAGAATGTATCTGAAGCAGTATATTGAATATCTAAATAATCTGAATATCTAAATTTGAACAATGAGTAAAAAGATACCATACATTAATTAGAACTGTGACAATTAAAATTAGAAGATTCCATGACTCCCATTTCAAAGGATGTGACAAAAAAAACAACAACAAAAATTCTGCAGAAACAGTATGACTGTCAAATGGAAGATGGATGACCAAGAGAACCACTCCAGATGGAGAAATACATGCATTTTTGGACTGTTAGCCAAATGGGAAAAAGACACTTCACTGCAAGAAATATTCATGTAACGTATTTCTATGTTATTAGAGTCAGATATTGATTTACTTGCGATTGACTGGGTTCACTGGCTTATGCTGGGAGGGGATGGAGGAAGAGGCTAGACCAGCTATTGTGAAAATGCTGACATCTGAAGGAAAAGAAAGAGGTTGAGATTTATTTTTAGAATGAACAACTTTAAATTTAAAAACAGTCAATTTATTTAAAACATGATTTCTCAAAATCATCATAGGACCAAAGGAAACCCCTTTAAATTGAAGGTCTTGATTTAATAATTAAACTCTCTTTTACACTAACATAACAGAAGCTGTGCAAGACCTTAAAATTTGACTGCCAGAGCTTTTCACCATATTCGAACAGGGGTAACAATTTCTCCCAGTCTAAAATATTTTTGAGCCATGTGACTATGGCTGGAGGTAATTGATAATAAATTAAGAAGTTAAAATTAAAGCAGCAGTGGGGGCTAGCACAGGGTGAACAATTGTCTTCAAGTTTAATAAGGTATGCCTGATTTAGATCATTGGCATAGAGAGGGAAGCAGTAAAAAGGGGTAAAAGGAAGTGGAAAGGTTGGGTAGGAAAAATAACAAGGAACATAACAAAAAGATTGGTACAGTTGGAGATTAGTTAAAAATTACTCTGAATTAATAGCAGGTGGTATCATTTACAATATGATTGGGTTATTTAAAGGTACAACCTGGAACGTGAATGGGGAGAACTCACCTATTGAAGGATATAGAATCCTATCCAGAATTAAAAATTAAATCTTGATGTGGTGATGCTGCTAGAAACTTTCCAAAACAGTAAGGTGACTGATAGACTGAAAAATGGTCTGGGCAATTGTATCACTCACAAAGTACAAACAAAAAAGTGCAGGAGTGACTCTACTATTTAACAAGACCTTTAAAAGGAAAGTAGTTGACTCAGTAACAGACAAACTGGGAAGAATGGTGCTGGTGAGGGCAGAAATACATGGGATAGATATTATTTTTAGTTCAATATATGCCCCCTTTGGAGGCTATTGAGCTTTTCAGCAGACATCGGTAAACTGTTATATAGCTGGAGCTGCAATACTGTAATACATGGTGGGGATCTTAATTGCATATTAAATGGTTCCATAGATAATACTTTCAAGGGTTCTAAATGGGATGAGTACAAATCAAGGCTTTTCCATGGTGTTCTAGATTCTCATAATCTAGTAGATGTATGGAAGGAATTACATGGCAAAGAAAAGGACTATACCTATTACTCAGCCTGACATAAAATATACTCTAGGCTGGACTATATTTTATGTCCAGAGAACTTGTAGACAAACAGTTTTGGAATAATGGCCAATATAGAACCCCTACTAATTTCTGACCAGATACAATTAATAAAAGAAAAGATAACTGGAGGTTTAACAACAATTTATTAACAGATATATATTTAAACAAAAATTGACAAAGCCATAAAAATTGTTATTATAGACAATGTCTTTTCTCAGAACAATATTATAGGCTGCTAGGGCACTTAAGAGCCACAATAAAGGTTGTATAATTTCAGAGGCTTCATGGAAAAATAAACAAAGAGCACATATGTCAAGAAAGGTTGAAGAACAACTTAAATAATTGGAAACAGCACTTAAAATGGAGATAAAACTAAACAACAAAAATCACTTGAACTTAAGAAATTAATAACATCTACAGAGATTTTTCAAGTCAAACAGAGTTGGGCCAGGAGTAATCATAACTGGAAAACAAACAGTGAAATAGTAGGGAAAGTGCTAGCCAAAAGAATATAGGCCACAGAAAAAACATCAGATATAACTCTAATTAAAACTGCAGGAGGGAAAATCTTAACTGAACAAGACAAAATCACTAAAGAACTTTCTTTTTTTCTCAGTTTTATATACTTCTGATTGTTGCCTTATGGATTCTGAGATTACATATTATGAAAAATACTGATTGTTTAGGATATCTAATTATGATACAAAAAACTTGGTTAAACCTATTGCAATTTCAGAAATCTTGAAAACCTAACACAATATGACAAAAGGCAAATGCCCAGGACTGGATGGATATACTGTGAAATTTTATCTCACTTTTGAATCAATTATAGTGCCTTTGCTAAAAATTGTACAACCAAATACAGACAACACATAAACTCCCAGACTCATTTTTCAAGGCCTATATTTCACTAATACCAAAACAGGGTAAAGACTATAGTAAAGTAGAAACTTCTAGATCAGTGGCTATTTTCAATGTAGATTACAAAATCTATCTAAAATACTGAACAACAGGTCATTATTGATATTAGACCCTCACCAGATGAGCTTGATCCTAAACTTCTACCTTTCTGCTCCTGCAATTGCTTATCCTATCTCCCTAATCCTTAACCTGTCCTTTATTTCTGCCCAAGTACCCTTATCCTGGAAACATGCTGTAGTCCTTCCTCTCTGCAAGGGTGGTGACACATCCACTCCTGGCAACTATCACCCCATTTCCCTCCTTCCTACCCTTGCCAAACTTCAAGAACATTTAGTTAGCTCTCAACTATCACCCTTCCTCTCTGATTCCTCTTTCTTCACCCCCTTCCAATCTGGTTTTCAGAAGAACCACTCAACATCCACCCCTCCTCAGGCTTACTGACTCCATCCTTTCAGGGATGGACGATGGCCTGATCACCATGGCCATCTTTGTTGACCTAGCCAAAGCTTTTGACACTGTTTCCCATCCCCTGCTTCTTGATTCACTCTCCTCAGCTGGCCTTGCTCCATCAGCCACCAGCTGGTTTAAATCCTACCTCACTGGCAGGACCCAATCGGTGAGAATCCTTGTTTTCATCTCCCTCCACTCCCATCACCACTGGTGTCCCTCAGGGCTCAGTGTTTGGTCCCTATTCTTCTTCATTTTACTTAATGATCTTCCCACAGCCTGCTCATCCTCTTCTATCCACATGTATGCTGATGATACTGTTTTGTACAGCTCGAGCAAAAACCCTGCTGCTGTGGAATCCAACTTACAGCATGACTTCAATCAAGTTCAGCTCTGGTTTGCTTCTCACCAGCTTTTTCTAAATGCCAAGAAGACAGTCTCAATGACCTTTGGCACCAGGCAGAGACTCTCTAGGCTCCCGGCCCTACCCACCTTCCACACCCTTGATGGGAACATCTTGGAGGACACCTCCTCATTTAGATATCTGGGGGTTTGACTGGACCAGCACCTCAACTTCTCTGTGCATATCAATGCTATCCTGAAGAAACTGTGCCCCAAGCTTGGTGCTCTGTACAGGAATCATAATTGCATTCTGCTGACTGCAGGTGTGAAATTGTCCAGAAGATGATACTCCCCATCTTTGACTACTGTGACATAGTCTATGGTGCTGCTCCCAAATCTTCCCTGACCAAGTTGGACACTCTTGTAACTCCTTTCGCTTTGCTATCAACTTCCATTCCCACTCCACCACTGTGAACTCTATCACTCTCTAACCTTCCTTCCACTATCTCACAGACGCATCTCTCACTGTGCCAAACTAACCTCCAAATTCTGGTTCGGGAGGGCTCAACTCTATCTCTCATCTCTTCTCTCTCCACTCCACCTCCCCCACCCACTCTCTCAGATCAAATGATGCCCACACCTTGATGGTTCCTTGCCACTCCACCCTCATCGGTCAGACTGGTTTTGCCCATTGTTTCCCTAAAATCTGGAATTCTTTCCCTCCTGAAATATGACACTCCTCTTCCAACTACTCCCTTACCTCTGCCCTACAAAATTACCTTTCCCTCAGCTGTTCCTGCTTTAACCCTCCTTAATACCTATCCCCAGTTTCTGCCTTCCTACCATGACCCCCCGGCAGGATTCTCAACATCCTGAAGGGGGAAATCAGGAAATGGCTACTCCTTCTCCTCATATTCAGTTCTTGCCTCTCCCCCTCTCTTCTCCACCTGCCCTTCTGGGTCACCAGTGTGCACAACCTCTCCCATCCTTTTTACTCCAACAGCACTTGTGTACTACTACCTCGAGCCTGCTCCTGGTACACTCATGCATTATAAATGGTTCTATCACATTATTACTGTTTTATACATTTATATGTTGTTTTGTATTATTTTGGACATGTATTGTAATTTACCCAATGATTCCACTACTGTTTATTGTACAATACCTTATGTTGCAACTACTGGACAATCTTACAATGTTGTATTGTTTGTACTACCCACATACTATTGTAACTGATCATCTTTCACAACCCTATGTAACCCTCTTCCCCCAGGTCACACCATGAGATGAGCAACTTGTTGTTCAGTGTGAAACATTTCAATAAATAAAATAAATAAATAAATAAATAAGATCACATTATCCATAAAGACCAGACAGGATTTATCCTAAATAGAACCATTGAATTGGGACTTATAAGATATAGTTTATTACTGAATATCGTACAGGATCAAAAACACCAGCAGTCTTCCTTTCATTAGACGGAAGCAAAGTTTTCAATATGTTGGAATGGAAATATCTTTTTGGGGCAATGAAAATTTTCAACTTCCTAGATAAATTCATAAACTATATAAATATATTTATAGCAGACCTACTGCACAAATAAAATATTCTTTCGGACCCAAAAGAGGAGTTAGGCAGGGATGCCCCTGTCCCTTTCTTTGTGTATTACTGGATTGGAACATTTGCTCTGTGAAATAAGGGCAAATTGTCAAATAAAAGGTATTAAGGTGGCCCCACAGGAGACCAAAATTAATGCATATGTAGATGATTTGTTACTTTATTACAGGATCGAGGGACAAGTTTATGAGAACTCAAATAATAAATTAATAGGCTTTCAAAAATAGGATATAAAATAAATGAAAAAATCAGAAATAATTACTTTTCATTTGGAACAACCAGGAATCTGAGAGACATTATGAATGTAGCTATACAAGAGAAGGGAATTAAATATTTAGGAATTAATATAAGCACCAACTGGAAGGTATCTATGCATTAAATCACAAAGAACTATATACATCCTGTAAAGGACATTATATTTTGGGTGGAGTAAGATCCCATTATCATTATGGGGAAAATTCAGATTATAAAGATATTGGCAATTTATTTTATATCATATAGATTACAAATTATCCTTGCACCAATGCCATCTATCTGGTTTAAAAAATTACAATTAATTTAGGAAAATTTTCTGGAAGAATAAATCACCTAGGATTTCATGGAAAAGACTGTGCTTATCCAAGGAACAAGGAGGTCTTGCTTGCCCAGATATAGAGGTATGCCACATGATGTATATAGTAAAGCTGGCAATCAAATGGGCATTTGATGAAGAAGACAACATGGGACCTGAGACTTCAAATGTAATGGCAAGAGAGCTTTTACTGAGACAATTGACATTAAAAATGTTTTTCACAGCAAAAAATAATTAAATCTAGGAGTGTTATAATTAAGAATCTCAGTCACATAATTGTCAAATTTACTAACAAAACCAAATGGGAAACTAATGCATCACCACTGAATGAAGTTTGCGAATCCAAATTTCAGGATGAATGGCAAGATGCTTTATAAAACTCCTGATAGAGAAAGGACTAAAAACAATTACAGGATTTTTATGAAAAGGTATTAAATTAAAATGGGAGGAATTTAGAGAAACATATAAACTACATAACCATCAATATTTATATTTTAGTCAATTAAGTAGCATATATTCAAAAGACTAAAAATGGTGGGAAACAGCCCCAAATTATAAGGTGATGGAGAAGGAATTGCAAGACATTCTTAATTATAAGACCAAAAACTTATTTGCATGGTTAACTAAACTGCTACATGAACCATTTATTATGGTTTACAAGGCTATATTTCAGAAATGGGAAAAATAGTTAAAATGTACTTTTACAGAACAACAATAGTCCCTGACATGTAATTCAGTTTCAAAATATAAACTTACTAGAGGCAGGGCCATTCAATATAAAGTTTTGAACTGAGTATACTCTTCCCCATACAGTCTGCACACGATAAACCCAGAGGTATCAGATTTATGTTGGCATTGTGGGGCTAGAGAAGCAAACATTGTTCACCTCTTTTGGGAATGCCAATTAAGTTTTACCTGGTAGCCCCACTCCTCTGCAATTCTGGATCAAGTAGGATTTAATTTTCCACAGTGGAAAGACCCTAAGACAGTGATTTCAGAGATGTATAATGACTACACAGTACGATCAAAACATAGATTAATTCTGAAAGCCAATATCATGACATTTAAAAGATTGATTCTTAAAAACTGGACATGTTTTACAGATTCACTGTCTTTTCCAAAAATGGAACAGAAACAGTTATTTTTTAGTACATTGTATAACTACAAATACTTTCGAGGTTGTAAACCACTGTGGAAAATCTTTAACAAATGTATTGGGGACTGGGGTATAGAAGATTTTATTGAATAGGGTTAAAAGCATTTATGTCTTTCTCCTAGTTATAGTAGATATGTACTTTGTACTGTATATGATGCTGCTATATGAAATGTATGATATTTATAGGCTTAATGAATGCTGACAGTTAAGTTATATATCCCAACCAACCTGTGATATGTACGATAAAACCTGTTCTAATGCTAAATATGAAATATATAAAATAAAAAATATTATTTGCAAAAATCTATGAAACTGCTTCTACAGGCCTCCTTGTTGCTATCTTATTAAATTGTTTTGTATATCTGCCATTGCTGCACACTAGTCTTATACCCTGTGCCAGAGGCACATTCACCCACTCGACAAGGGGTGCAGTCACTTCTGTGACAGCCTTTCAATCAGCCGCATTCACATAAACTATCAAGGTTGCCACCTGGTTGTCTACCTTCACCATTACTTTTCACTGCAGTGTGGATCTTCAGTTCTGTAGGGATGCAGACTTCGGTTATAGTGTGCTGAACAACTTAATTACCAAATAACTCCAGAATGTCCCTCCTCCAAGTGATACTGCCAGTAGTCAATGCTGTATGTGTGGCTATGGGCAAATCTTTGTTGTTAGAAGAAATGGTTACACACCTGTAACTTTCTTCTAGAGTTATTTATCCATAATGATACACCTCCCAACCACCACCCCTGTCTGGGCCATTTGAGATTTGGTGTACTATCAGAGAACAATTTGTTTTTAATCTACTGGTTGTTGCTTATCCCTTTAGTGGGGGAAAATCTGACCATTTAGAGGAACTACTTGCAAGAGGTTGAAATGGTCGTATGGTTGTGGTTTGAATCTGATTGTACGATTCTGGGTTCTGGTGCATTGCACAAGAATAATGCTATGTGTGTGGTATAGCTATGGATACATAGCTCTAAAACATAGTTACAGGTAAGTTAAACCTTTCCTCTCTTCTCTAAGCTACATAATATGAATATATCTAATCTGTCGTTGTATTTCTTGCATGCTATGCAATTAATTAGCATGATAGCCCTGTGCTGGATCTTCTTGATCTCTTCAATGTTCTTTCAGTACTGTGGAGACCAAACTTGTATGCAGTTCTCCAAGTGTGATTAAACTAAGGCCTTGTGGAGAGGAGTAGCACCTCCCTTGACCTGATATTTACCCCTCCTAATGTATCCCAAAATTGCATTTGCTGTCTTTACTGTGGCAGCACATTTCCAGCTTAGCTTCAGCTTAATCTCCACAGTTACAGTGTATGCCGCTTACAGCAGACTGATTGGTGTTATTACATTACGTTCACTGAAAGCGGTGTCTGCAGTTGCCAACAGTAGCCGAAACGGGAGTTTACACAGAAGCGTATCATATCAGCTAGTGGCATAATGATTCTGCAATGCATAGCAGCATTTTTTACAAGTACAGTACAGCTTCGTTTATGGTGTCTCACAGTCTTAGCGCAGTGATGCTGTAGTGTGCTTCATGAGCATTTAGTGAGAAGTCAGCTTTTATTTTCCTGGGCTTTCGGTTGTTGAGGGAATGATGTGGGGTGTGTGGGGTGGTGGGGTGGTGTTTAAAACTCTGTTAAACTCTTTTTACTTCACTTTAAAACAGATGGTCCTTTTTATTCTTTGATGAAGAACTTTGTTATTCTGGTTTGTACTGAAGGCACCGACCTGTATTTTGTCCATCCTTTTTCAATGTGTTGAAGAAGCTCCCAGTTAGGTTGGATATCTGATCATTGTGCCTGCCTAACATCACTGGCAGAGACTGTGAGGGTTTCCTTCTCATCTTTGTCCTCATCTTTGGTTACATCTCCAGAAAGGGAGAGGGTAGATGCTGGCATCATGAATGATAAAACGCGAGCCACTTCATCTTATTCCTGCTCAGGTTAAGGATCATTTTCCCCTAGTCTTGACAGTGCATCAAATTCCACCTCAGAGAGCCCGTCAGGTGGAGAGATTGTGTCTTATGCCATGGCATCTGCAACTTCAACTGCATCTTCATTTTGTTCTGGGGCAGAAGAGTCTCTATGCTTAATCCCACCCTTTTAAAAGCAGTTCTGTATTGTTTGTTGTGAGACAGAGTCCCACACAATTTGCAGCAGCAACACAGCATCTAGCAGTGTTATGCATTTAACGCATTCCACTGCTGTCAGCTCTGCTCCATTATCCATTGCTGCCAAAACTCAGACACTCATTTCATGCACATAGTGCCTCTTCATGGAGTAAATCATTCCCTGATCCAGCAGCTGGATAACTGAGGTGGTGTTAGGAGGTAAAAAGACCAGTTTAACTCATTCTCTCCCGGAGGCCATTTTGGGTCGGGCTTAGCAATGGATGATTCGATGCCATGTGATGGCTATGGGACCGAAAGAGTTAATGTTCCAAAGGTCATGAACATTAGGATGACCAGTAAAATGATCAAGCAGCAGTGCTATTTTATGCCCTCTAAGCCTACGGTCCCACCTCCTAATCCACTCAGTGAATATCTCACCAGTCATCCATGCCATGCGATTGTTGCGGTAAAGCACTGGCAAGTGGACAACCGCATGAAAACACCTGAGCTGCGCTGACTTTCCTACAACAAGAAACTGGCATTAATAAGTGTCAGACATATGCAGCAGGCCATTACAGACACTCTCACCTTTGACTTTTTTTGTCCAAGTGGGAGCTTGATTCTTTAAAACTCATTGTTCCATGCCCCACACACCTGAAAAACAGGCCTGTCTTGTCCACACTGTAGATTTTGAACAGACCATACCCAGACAGTAAATCCGCAGAACATCCTGTACCCACGAGCTGGCTTCAATCTCATCTCGCTTTGCTTTTCACCATGTGCATGGCAAAAGCAGATGTTATTGCAGATTTTCCATCATTGGAGGCAGCAGTCCATTGGATTGAAATCTGTTTGCTGAGAGCCACAGTTAGCTGCTTAGCCTTCTGTATCAAAAGAGGGTCGCTAACCATAGCATCTTGGCTCCGGACATCAGTAAACCAGATTAACAGGGCATCCTCGATCTCCCAGTCCTTACTGTCTCTTTTCCTTTTTCTATCAGCATTTTGATTTATATGCCACTGATCCAGAATGCTCTCTCTCTGATGTAGCAAATCAGAGACAGTCGATTTTGGGATGCCAAGCCATTGTGAAATGTCCCGCACACTCAACTTCAGCAGTATTCAATCTGCCTCAGCAACTCAACTTTCTTGAAAGGGGGATACCTGGACACCGTGAGGAAGCCATAACACAGCACGTGGCTACAATGACACAGACAGATGATGAGAAGAGGGAGAAATGAGTGGTAAGCATTAGTTATACATTTATAATGTGCCTAATTAACATATACTTAAACAAACCACCAACAAGCACTGTCAAATCAGGTGGGAAATGGCTGTTTAGTAGAAACAAAAGCTGCTGCTGACGTATTTTAGTGCCCGTGGTACATGGCATGCATAGTTCGCATTAATCATATGATTTTACATTGCGGCTATGGGAAATGTTTTTGGCAGGGAGATTTTGACCTCGGAAAGAGATTGTCCACAGTAAACATGTCCGCACAATGGTACCCACTGTACTTCAAATCCTTTTCCTCATTTGTTCTGTCCACTACAGTGCTTCACCACACAAGGTGTATGTTTACCAGATCTCTCACTACTAGATGAAGCACCTTACTTGTTCCCAGAGTAAGCCTAATCTCCTTTTGCAGCCTATGCCACCAATGTGTGCAGAACTCAGCAGAATGCAGATCTGTGTACATAGACCTTACAAAAGCATTTGACACAGTCAGTCATGCTCTCCTTATAACATCCATCATGGTGCTGGGCCTCTCCCAAGAAGCCACCTCCTGGTTCTCCAACTTTCTTAGTGGGAGATCTCAGAGTGAAAATCCTTGATACTCTCTCCTCCAGCAAACCAGTTTGCTCTGGGGTCCCACAAGGGTCTATACTTGGACTACTCCCGTTCAGTCTCTTCCTTAACACCCTTCCCTTTGCCTGCTCTGGTAACCTGCTTCTTTATGTGGATGACACGTTATCTTCTCTAGCCACCCTGATCCCTCCCTCTGGAAAGTAATCTGCAAAAGAACTTTCCCAAAATTGAAACGTGGTTCACCCTCCACAAACTCATCATAAACTACAAAGACCAAAGTGATGCAGTTTGCTAACCCCCAGAAAAATATAAAGGTCAGCCTCTAAGTAGCCTTAATAGCCACGTCAGCCACTTGATCAAGTCAGTAGCTTTAAATACCTCAGTATTATTCTGACTCCCTCTCCTACCTAGAGCATGTCAATCTGGTCTTTAAAGCTGTGAATACAAGACTAGACCTACTCTACAGGCACAGATCATGTTTGACACCTGACCACTCCGATTTGCCATTATCAGTTCAGTCCGTTCCATTGTTGACTATGGGATAATTATTTATGGCACTGCGACCAACACCACACTAAAGAGGATCAAGATCGCACTTAATAATGCTTGTCATCTAGCAGTTGGTGGGCATAGGCTCACACCACAACTGCGATCTCTATAACCAAGCTAACTGGTAGAATTTTATGAGGAGACTACACTACCACATCTGTCTACTGGCTCGTAAGTTAACTCTTGGTCACTCTCAGCTTTTTTGCCCAGCAATTTCTCACTGTCACCCCTGCTCCTCACGCAACGTGAAGTTTCACTAAGGCCTCCTTCCTTGTCCCGTTCTGCAGGACATCTCAGGGGCAGCGAGCCTTTATGTATCGGGCTCCAGTCTGGCTAAATAGTCTGCCTCCTGAGGTTCTTTCTGACATGAAGATAGGACACATTAAACTTAAACTCCGGCAGCACCTCCTAGCATTAAACAGTTGTGACTGCTCCTAGCACCCCCACCTTTCACTCTGCTTGACTACCTGTATTATCCCTAACTGTACTTCCCTCCGACTTGTTCCCCCCTACCTGATCTTCCCTGTCTGCTCCTGCCTCCTTATTCACTGCTCCACCAATCCACTCTTTTCCTATCCTTGTCCTCCCCTTCTCTCTTTTCCCTTCCCTGTCTCTTGTGCATTATTGTTTCCCTTGCCCCCCATAAACCGCTACTTCCTCACCACTAGGTTTGACAAAGTCCCCTGGACTGCCACTCCTCTGATACCTGTGCATCCATAACCTAGATCTGTCTTTTGTGATAGTACACTCTTAATCTCCACTCAACTGTTAAATTTAGTATTTTCATGTTTAACTTACTTCTAGTTCTCTGCATACTTGTGTTATACTTTCATTATTCTATTCAATTTTTGTTATATTATCTTCCCTCCCTTATAGGTACTTACTTCCTCCTGCAGACTGATGTATACTACACTTCCTTTGTCATGTATAGTACTAGGTATCCTGTGAGGTGGGTTATCCTCAAGTGGGTGCCTACCAAAACAGCGACCCACTTGCAGTGACTGCCCCGACGGTGAGGGTGTAGGGAGGGCGACCAGATGAGGAGGGTTCGTGAAAGGCGATGGGATGTCACTACGTGTAAATGCGTGTGGGGGAGAGCGAGGGGTGGGAGGGTTTGTGAGGGGTGGTGCTGTGGTCTGCCGCTGAGCTGGCTCCACGGCGTGGTGGGGTGGGTGCTGGTCTGGGGTGGCGGGGATGCAGGGTTCGGGTCTGGGCGCAGGCATATTTTGTTGTGCCTGGCCGAGATAGGGATTTTTATTTTGTTACACAGATGCACCCCCCTGGGTTGATAATCTAAAAGTAGGGGGTGCGGGTGATGCCCCCCATGGGGGTGCTGGGGTGCAGCCTCCCCACATAAAGTAAATATCCTAGTCCTTGCACCATTGTTTCTGTTGCCAGGTGTGCACATTGCTGAAATTCAATTTTGGCGATGTACACTCGCCATAAGAGACGATGCTTTTCGGCAGTCGCCCTTATGACATAGAACCATAGTACTAATATGCTGCTGCATTGTGTTATTTGTATTACTGTGTTTACTGCCACCTTTTTACTCCTGTTGTAATTACACTGTTTTGTTTGTTTCTTGCTTTGTTACCTTGTACTTTTGATGTGGAGCTTTTGTAAATGAGTCCCTGACTCAAAAGTTTGTAATTCTGAGATTTCAAAAAATAAAATAAAATAAATATAAGTACATTCCTTTCCTCTGCTGTCTGCTGTCATAGCCAATTTAATGCAATACAAGAATGAAAACACAAGAACTCCCTCTCCAGTGCAGACCTCCTTGAGTACAGACAGCTATAAACTCGTGCAAAAGAGCCATCCGCTCTGCAAAAAGTGAGTTCTGTCAACATGCCCTACTCACCACAACCAGAAACCCAAGGAGTTTCTGGCAGAACATTAAGAGTGTGGTTGGGGGGTCCGCCAGAGCTCAGGTCGCATATATGCACATTGGCGGGGTAAACTGCAACAACCCCCTCACAATTGCCAATGCTCTCAACTCCCAGTTCTCTAACCTGCCAGCTCTCCCCAACCAGCCACACGACCCCAAGGAATGGGCCTCCCCACCCAGAGGGGAACCCCCCACCCACCCTTTTACCTCAGGGTCATCTCTGTCACGGAGACCCAGAAGCTCCTTGCTGGCCTTTCCCCATACTGGGGCTGGGCATGACTCCTTGAGCACAACCACCAGGCTAGGGGCATCCTTTCTAGCCCAACCCATAGCCACGTGCTCAATGCATCACTTACCTCAGGTATAGTCCCGGACATCTGGAAGATGGCCAAAGTCATCCCTGTCCCCAAACAAGGTGACCCAAAAAACCCAAGGAACTACTGCCCTATAGCGATCCTATCAGCGATCAGCAAACTACTTGAAAAGGTCATCACCTCACAGCTCATCCACTACCTGCAGACCCACAACCTACTCTCTCCCCTGCACAGCACGGGTTCTGAAAAGGGCACAGCACCTCCACTGCCCTAGCAGCTGTCTCCTCCACGATCAGGTCAGCTGCTGACCAAGGCAAACTGACCGGGGCCATCTTCGTGGATCTCTCGAAAGCCTTCGACTGGGTTGACCATGCACTACTGTGCTCCTCTCTCCTGTCCCTTGGCTTCTTCCCCTCTGCCCTTGACTAGATAAATAATTACCTCTTGGGCAGGCAGCAGTACACCAGGTTCAGCAAGGCCCTGTCTGAGCCTGCTCGGGATGAAATTGCAGAGTCTCCCAGGGCTCTGTCCTGGGGCCTCTCTGTTCTCCCTCTTCATAAATGAGGTACCCTCAGCCCCGCACATGGGCACTCAACTCTGTACACAGACAACCTAGTCATCATGACCAGCTCCCGAGATATCTCTACCATCAATGCCAAGCTAAACTCTGACTTTGACCAAATCCAAACCTGGCTAAGGGACCACAAGCTTACGATTAACCTGCAGAAGATGCAGCCCATGCTCTTTGGCTCAACAGCCAAGACAAAAGCTGTCCCAGACCCACTAAAGATCTTAGGTGCCGATGGGACCCTACTACCAGTTGCAGATTCTGTCAAGTACCTGGGGGTGACACTTGACCCACAACTGGATCTGAATCTCCACATATGCAATACATGTAAGGCCTCAAACTGCAAGTTGGGCCTCACATACAGAGCGAAAAACTGCCTCACCCCAGCTGTCCGTCTCGCCTTAGCCAGGGGAGTCCTCCTACCCACGCTCTGCTATGGATTTGTTACCTTTGCCCATGCAGTGAAAACTAGTCTTGCAAAATGGGACGCAGCATACAACAGCGTATGTCGCTTTGCGCTCTCAGCTCCCTGCCTCACCACTGCTGTGAGCTTCTACTCCCAGCTTGAGTGACTCCCACCGAAAAGCACCGGCTCCTATGTCCTGGGCAACTTCATAGACAATGTTGTCAGATCTGCCACCCCTCAGTCCTCGCTGAAGCCCTTGTTCCAGCTACCCCTCCTACCATCTGAGATCCAGTGACTCTCATGCCCTCATGGTTCCCCAGACTGGCACCCAAATGGGTGACCGAGCCTTTGCTGCGTACATGCCCAGGTTGTGGAACTCCCTTCCATCAAGCATTTGCTCCTCCCTCCACCACAGCTTTAAAGCCTCCCTCTGGGGCTTTCTCAAAACAGCTCCACCTGCCTCTGCACTAGACGTGCCTCTGACCTATGCCACTCTGACTGGCTGAGTCACCACCTAACATATCTGTCAAGGCAAGTGGACCACTGCACCTTATCCACTATCTGACCTTGCAGTTTGCTAGTAGGATTAGTCCACTCAGGCCCAACCCAACTGCTCACTCAGTGTGTGCATAGTTACTGATCTATTTCCACTTCCTGCTGCCTCCTCTATCCCAATGTGCCTCTTCTCTGTCTACCCGCAAGCTTCACTGCATCGCTGTCTGGCTTGTTGAACACTGCCAATCATGAGAGTACCAGATTGGTAATTGACCTGCTGCCTTCATTATTAACCCCAGTTGTTGCTTGTATTGACCTTGTAGCATGATGCACTTAAATGTAACCTTTACTTGTTTTTGGCTGATGTTCATGAATGTACCCTGTAATCTCCCGGGTCGCACCTGAAAATAGGCATTTGGTTGTCTAGTGTGCTTACCCGGTTAACAAAAGCAATTAAATAAATAAATGTCACCAGCAAACTATAGTAGCCTGCTAATACTTACTTCCTCTTCCAGGTCACTGATAAATATGTCAGTTAGCAGTGGAACCAGCACCAACCCTGTGGTACTCCCTCAATGCATCTATCAGTTGTAGGTAGTGACCGTCCACCACCACTCTCTGCTTTCTACCTGAACCAATTTGCTGTCCACATCCTGTATAGATCCTATATTTGCACTATTTTCTCCATGGGTTTTCCATGTTGTACAGTGTTGAAACCCTTGCCAAAATCTACCACATGGTCCCAATCCAACTCTCTGGTTAGGTTACCTCTTTAAAGGAGGCAGTCATTTTTGCTCGAGGATCTACTGTGCCCCCTCCAAAATCTTGACCCAAACCACCTATTAAGCTCTTATGATACCCTTGGTGCCCCACTGACATCTCATTCATGAGATACATACATTAATTTTGTTTTCATTTTATAATTTACCCTTTGAAAAGCACATTGAGTAATGCTGCCCTTTTCAAGTGCGACCAGCATTTATAAAACTACAATACAAAATATAAAACGCATAATTACAATAAGATTATTTAGACCAACAAAAAAAACTGACCATCTAAAGATTTGACAAATGTTTCTTAAAGAGGTACTGATCTATTGATCTTAATTGATTCCGTAAGTGATTATGAGTGCTTGGTCCAACACAATCAAAACTCTTTGCCCAAAACAAGTTTTACAAAGAAATTTTAACAGTATTGATTACTGGAATATAGTGTATGGTGGAGCATCGTTCTCCACGCAATCGATCGTTTTGAAACCTTGTAGTAACACATTAGTGACTTAGCAGTACAACAGAATGATGTTTTCTACTGTACTGCTGAGGACACTGTGTCCTCACAGCATTTGACAGTTAGGGCTCACTGCATAGACAGGACACATGGCGAAAGCAGCAATATCGGGGGCAGTATTAATGGTTAGTGTGAAAACGTTCACAATGTAAATTCTTTTTTCCCTTCTAGTAACTGTTTTTTTCCAAAAACCGACGTTCCACCATACTCTATAAAGAAAAGTGCATGGGGAACAGTTGACAATGAAGGTAGCTGTGCTGCCTGACACAACAAGCAGTGGTGAGTTTTAAAAGGAAGCCCAGTGATAAAACAACACAATGAATTATCAGCTACTTTCATCCTCGTTAACAGCCCACTTTCTGCACCTGAATAAATGAACAATCCATAATCCAAGACTGATAACAATAAGGACTTTGCCAAGAGAACACAAGTTCCAGGCAGACAATTATTCTGGACCCTGTACAGGGATCCCAAATGCTGATGTATAGTTTTTACCGTTCACATGAGATTCATAAGACAGAGCACCGTCTAAAGTGACTCCCAGCTACCTAAATGGGTTGACTGTTTCAGTTGGCTCACCGTCAAGGATCTCAGGAAAAATTCACTAGTCCCCATTTTTTTTTGTTTTGTTTTGTTTTACTAAAAAGCAAAGTTTAGCTTTCCTGATGTTGAGGACCATTCCCTATGTTCTACTAAAAAACATAGTTCAGTTTTCTTGATGTTGAGGTAATTCCCTAGGCACTGAACTAGGACTGTGACTTAATTAACTCTTTCTGAAGGATATCATTTGGGCCCCTACATCCTTCCCTCTCTTAAAAGCAACTGTGTCATCTACATATAAAAGCATTTCAAGGCAGGTCATTTAATAAGAGGGAAAAGAGTAGGGGTCCCCAACATGGAGCCCTGTTGTACACCACAATTAATTTAGACTGAATGCATTGGTGCCCATAATCTGTTTATAGCCCAATTTCTCCTTTTCCATTCAGGGATACAGCTGAAAGTTAGGAGATGTTTTGTGTTGTCACTTGGTGATTCTATGCAAATTGTCTAATGTGGTAATAAGGTATCATTTGCCAAGGAAGAAATGTGATGCTATTTAAAATGTATGATATGACTGTCCTAAAGGAGATGTTGTATTATTGACTTTATGGAATCAATAAATTTAAGTTTTAAAAATGTATGGTATGCACTGATTAGATAGGAATCAGTTGTTAGAACTGTATATTGCTCTGTTACTTCCACTGCTAATGGACATTTTGGACAGGATGAACAGTGTCTTGGCAAGGACATCAAGAGTTTGGTTGGGGAAGTGTGTAAGTACCCCTATTCCTGGGGATTACCTTTTGTAGCTGGGAGTCCCCTACATTCTCTTTACCCTCCAGTTCCAGAGAATTAAACTGCTCATCACAGGGGACTGGATGGGTATTACTGGAGTAACAGCAAGGACCCAAAGCAGCAATGATTCACAGCGGGAAGGTCATGTCAGACAAATCTAATTGATTTCTTTGACTGGGTGACCAAAGTAATAGACCAGGGAGGGGCTGTGGATATGGCCTACCTAGACTTTAGCAAGGCATTTGACACAGTACCGCACAAAAGATTAATAATCAAGTTAGCCAGCCTGGGAGTGGGTCCCAGGGTGGTAGCGTACGTAGCAAACTGGCTGCACAACAGGACACAGAAGGTAATAGTGAATGGAACTCATTCTGAAGAAAGGGAAGTTACTAGTGGAGTACCTCAGGGCTCAGTACTGGGTCCAGTCCTCTTTAACGTCTTTATAGGTGACATTGCAGAGGGTCTGGAAGGAAAGGTATGCCTCTTTGCAGATGACACAAAGATCTGTAACAGAGTTGATACACAAGGTGGGGTAGAAAGGATGAGAAGGGACTTGTCAAAGTTGGAGGAATGGTCAGATGTATGGCAACTTAGATTCAGTATAAAGAAGTGCAAAGTAATGCACCTGGGAAACCAAAACCCAGGAGAAGAGTACACAATGGCAGGGGAGGTATTAACAACAAAAATGGAAAGGGACCTGGGGGTAATCATATCAAATGACCTAAAGGTGGGTAAGTAATGTGAAAAGTCAGTAAGGAGAGCTGGGGATACTGGGATGCATAGGGAGGGCATCACAAGTAGAAAAAGGAAGTGGTTATCCCTCTGTACAGACAGTTGGTGAGACCCCATCTGGAGTACTGTGTGCAGTTTGGAGACCACATCTCACATGGACATAGACAGGATGGAAGCAGTCCAGAGGAGGGCAACTAAAATGGTGCAGGGTCTGCATCAGAAACCATATGAAGAGAGACTGAGAGAGCTTAATATGTATACCCTTGATGAAAGGAAGGATGGGGGACATGATAGAAACTTTCAAGTACCTCAAGGAATCAACAAAGTCCAGGAGGGTAGCATCTTTCAGAAAAGAGATGTGCAAGAACAAGGGACACAATTTAAAGATAGAGGGGGATGACTCAGGGTAATGTGAGGAAATTATTTTCACGGAGAGAGTGGTGGACGCATGGAACCACCTTCCTGGGAGGTTGTGGGGTCTAAAATAGTTGGGAATTCAAACATGCATGGGACAGACATAAGGCAATTATAGTGGGGAGTTGCAGGAAGTAGGCTGTTGGTTAACTAGAACCTGCAGCTTATCCAATAGGTAGGGAATGGGCAGGCTGGGTGGGCCAAGTGGTCCTTATCTGCCGTCAAAGTCTATGTTTCTATGTTTCTATGTAAGGAGTCTGTGGCAAGAGTTGAGCCATGAGTAATGTACTATTTGGCTCTCTGATTCAACAGTGGGCACAGTGCCCTCAGCAGTAACCATCTCCCTGGCCCCAGGACAATGAACAGGGCCAAGACTTGCACTGAGTCACCCCTCCAGTCAACAAAGAAATCCCCAAGAGGCTGCTTAGTAAACAGACTACAAACGTAAAACAACAGCCCTGCAGTATGTAGCCCTCTGACCCACGGTAACTACTAGAAAGAGTCAGAGGGAGAGCTCGCCAGTGACAGCATCCATCTACTGGCAGCCACCTAAATGAACTCCAAGACACTTCTCAGATACAGGACTTTTGTTGGCAGAAGTGGATCACTTGACCCATCCAGTCTGCCCAGATGGTCCCTGCCTTGTCTGTCTCTGCAGACCCTAACTGGTCTCTACTGACCCTCCCTCCTCCTGCCCATTTCCTAATATTCTCTATGTCTATCCCACACATGCATGAAGCCTTGTATTGTTTTCACCTCCACCACATCTGCTGGCAGTCAATTCCAGGTGACCACCACTCTTTCAGTGAAGTAATACTTTCTTACATCCCTCCTTAATTTCCCATCCACTCTCTGGTGTTCTTCCTTATTTTAAAGAGACACCAATCTTGTACTCTGTTCACCCTCATGAGGTACTTGTAGGTCTCTATCATGTCCCCTCTCACTCTCCTGTCTTCCAGGGTGTACTGTACATGTTGAGATTCCTCAGTCTCCTTGCAGGACTTTTGGTGCAACCCTTGCACCATTTTAGTTGCCCTCCTCTGGACTGCCTCCAACCTATCTATATCCTTTCTGAGTGTGGCCTCCAGAACTGGGTGCAATACTCCAGGTAGGGTCTCCCACTGAGCAATATAGTGGCAAATCCACCTCCCTCCTACTGTTGGAATACCTCATCCTGTGCATCTAAGTATCCCACTGGCTCTAACCACTGTTCTGTCACACTACCCTGCCACTTTGAGACCAACAGATATGATAACTTCAAGGTCCCTTTCCTGCTTAGTGACTGACAGTACCTCCTCCATCCTATACTCATTTATTGGATTCCTATGCTCTAGGTGCAGGATTTTGCACTTTTTGGCATTGATCCCCAACAACAATGCTCTTGACCATGCCTTGCATTTCCCAACATCCCTATGCATTCTTTCCACCCCTTCCTCATTGCCCACCGTATTATAGATGTTGCTATCATCTGCATATGAACATATGAAATTGCCAGCAGATAAAGGCCTCATGGTCTATCAAGTCTGCTTGATTGTGTAGCTAGCAGCCCTTATGCTGCAGTTGCCCCTCCTCCCCTCCCTCTCCAGTTACCTTCCCCTTACCCTGTCCCATCCTCTTTTGAAGCAGCCCACTGTTCTACAGGATACCACTTCCTCTGGCACAGTGTTCCACCTAGACACCACCCCTCCATAAAAAGTGTCTCCTCATTTCCCTCCTGAACCTTATCCTTCCAATCTCAGACTGTACCCTCAGTATCCCTCCCCCTCTTTAATTTGAAAAGCCCCTCCATTTCCATCTTATTTATTCCCTTCATGTACTTGAAGGTTTTAATCATGCCCCCATCCCTCCTCTCCTCCAGGAGTACATGTTCATCTCCCTCAGCCTGCTGTCATAGGGTAAGCCCTATATTTCAATAATAAAAACAACTATTTATTGGGGACATAAGGGATCAGGGTGGGTGGTCCACTACACCACCAGGAGGTTTGACTTATAATAACAGGGATAGGGCTTGGGGGGTGCTAGAACACCAGGAATTTTACATATAATAATGAGGATCTGGAGGCTTGGGTGAGGCTGCACTAGCAATCAGGGATGTGTGGAGATGCTTTGGCCATACAGCTTATGGCACACCCTCTGGCTTGCCACCTGTTTGCTTACACAGACAGGGTTTCCGTAAACTGAGGGACTTTGCTGCAGAACCTGCCCAATAGAGAATCGGGCACAGGGTCCCTGACTCACCAGGCATTAATGCAAACTGCCTTTTGCCGCAGCTTATATCAATCTAAGGACCCTTTGAGAATCAAGCCCCAAAGGTCCATCAAGTCTGCCCAGAGTTGCCTATGTGCCCCAGCACCTATTGTCCATACAGGGTTTTATCCCTCCCAGTCAACCCCCTGCTTCCCTTCCTACTGCTTCCAACCTAAGCAACCACCAAATCCCTCACTCTGCCACAGCCATGCTAAAAAACATTTTTGGTCTTGGCTCTCACCACCTCCATTGGCAGACTGTTCCATGGTTCCACCACCCTTTCCATAAAATAGAACTTCCTCACATCCCTCGTAAGCCTTTACCTGCCAGTTTCCACTTGTGACCTCATGTTCTTGGCGCTGCACTCCTGCTAAATAGTTCCCCACAGTTCACCTAGTTTATTCCCTTCAGGAACTTGAAGGTCTCTATCTGTCATCTCCTCCTATCTCACCTGGTCTCCAGTGAGTACATGTCTGTTGCCTTGAGACAATCTTCATAAGATCTGCCCTGTTGGCCCTGAATCATCTTAGTCACCCTGCCTTGCAGTGTCTCCAAGGGGCTGGAGGCACACATGAAGTTGTAACTGTTTTCCTTTCAGCAGAACTGTGTGTAATAAAGTACTTCTGACTCTTTCTATGTGAAGTTTGCGACTTGAGTTATTGTTTTTAAGTGGCAGTACAGCAGTCTGCATCACAGGTGTAGTTGTGGTTTTGTTAGAATAGTTACTCATTTCAACATTCTGTTTGTGTCTGCAACTCACACAAATAGTTTTTGCATGTCAGGGATTTTTAAACATAATGACCTGCAATAAAGCACTTTAGTTATTAATTTTGCATCATTTATATCTGAGATGGCTAAACACTATGTACTACATGGTTTGAGGAACACAGTTACCACAAACTTCTCCCTTCCCCCACGTTATGACTTATATAGTGCTTAACTGCTTATTTGGAGGAAAAAAGCCACAGCTGATTCACCCGCTCCCAATAATAAACAAATTGCATCAATGCAAAGTTTAAAATAAGCATACAGTATCTGTGTCTATAAACAACAGACACCGAGGGTCAGATAGCAGGAGTGGCCAGCATTAATGTTATGTGAAATTGTGCGGGGGGAGGATGCGCAGGAGCGCAATTCTAGCAAGTACATGAGCAAGGGAGACTGCTGTAACATAAAAAAATAGTCAACTGATTTAAAACATAAAATCCATGCAACAGTGAGTAATTCAGGTTGAAGAAGCAGTAATGATACATGTACGGGATCATTACATTGTCTGTGTGTGACATAACTAAATGTTGGTACTTTGAAAGCTGTCAGTAATGTGACTGTTCACAGCGTGCTGGCCTTACTGAAATAAATAAATAAACGTAGTTTAAGCCCATACAAAAAAGATTGTCAGTTCATGTTTATAAATTTAATCAGACTAGGCAATTGAAGTAAGGCATAAAGAATACCTAATAAATTAACAGTCCCTGAACCTGTCTGTGTACAGATCCCAGTGTTCAGATTTCCTCCCACAGAGTCACTTTCTTTTTCAGTGGGCTGTCCACACAGTGATCAGTTCAAGACAGTTTCAATCAAGAACTGCATGCTGCCGGTGTTTTATGCGATTTGTAAAACATCAATCAGAGAACAAAAATGCATACATATGGGTTAATACACGCAAATTCATCACTCCTGTCACAATCATACAGCCAGACTAACTCATTGCACTATCTCTTTAACCTTACTTGTATTGAATTTCAACTGCCAAACCTTAGACCACCTCTCTAACCTTTGTAGATCCCTCTACATCTCCCTGATTCCTTCATCGCTATCACCCTACAGCAGATCTGCACGTCATCAGCAGAGAGACACAACATGCCCCGAATGCCCTCTCCAATGTCTCTGATGATCATATCGAAGAGGACAGGACCCAGGATAGACCCCAGTGGCACCCCACTTGTGACCTCCCTTGCTTCCAATTTCACCCCATTTACCACCACCCTCTGCTGTCTTTCCTTCAACCAGTTTCCCACCAATCTAATTTGTCCCTAGCTGTGCTCAGGTCCTCCAACTTCTTCAGCGATCTTCTGTGTGGCACAGAGTCAAAAGACTTTCTGAAACCGAAGTAGAGTGAATCCACAGCAAGGCTCTTATCTACTACATGTGTCACCCAGTCAAAGAATGGTCCCTACCACAAACCCATACTGTTTGCTATCTTGTAGACCATTACTGTCTAGGTAGGCCACAGCGTTCTCTTTGATCAGTGACTCCGTCAGTTAACCCCCTGCAGAGAAAAGGCTAACAGGTCTGTAATTCCCCAATTACTGCTTTGTCCCCCATTGCCTTGCATAGAGGGACTATGTCAGCTATCTTCCAGGCTTTGGAACTACCCCTGTCTAAACTGAGCTATTAAGTAGCCTTAATGGTTGCTCAGCCAGTTCTGCATCCAAATCCTTGAGCACCCTTGGGTGTATCCCAACCGACTATTGGGATTTATCTACCTGTAGGGCTTTAAACCCTTCTGGACCCTTTCTCTAGTAAATACTGACTGCTTTATTCCAGGTATGCTCCTGACAGCTGCCTTGATGCCACTTTCAGGCAGGGTCCCACTGTCTTCCCTTGTGAAGACAGAGCGGAAGGAATCGTTAAGGCTGGCTGCTTCTTGTACATATTCTAGCACCCTTCACCCCTTTGTAGCCTAACAATACCCCCCACTTACATTTTTCCTTACTATATCTGAAGAATTGTTTTTCCCCACCCTTGACCCCCTCTGCAATATGCAGCTCCAGGTCTGCCTTTGCTTTCCTGACAGTCTTCTTTGTCGCCCAAGTTTTTATTTGATACTCTCCCCTTTCCTTCTCCCCCTGCTTTTCTTAGTACCTGGTGAAAGCTTTTTTCTTGGTCCTCACTGCTTCTAGACTGTGACCCTTTCTGAGAATCATACTGGTCTCTTGTACCTGTTTTGTTTTTTGGCAATCCTTGTACATGACTTTGTTGCCTTGAGAATGGTTCCCCATGATTGCCCCTTATCTTTCCTCTACACCTCCCATGCTGTCCATCCTGGTAAATTTGTCTCTGACCAGCTCCTTCAGCCTGTTGAAGTCTGCTCTTCCGAAATCTAGGGCTATAGTTTTTGATAAGGGCATTCTGGTCCGAGGCCAACTTGAACCAAATGGAGTTATAGTCCCTGGACAGTAGTGACTCCCCTACCCTCACTCCACTCACCATCTCTGAGTTGGCGAACACCAAATTGAATACGGTCACCTGTCTTGTGGGTTCTTTAATCAGCTGCACCAGCAGACAGTCCTGCAATGCATCTGACAGGGCCTGATGTTTGGTGCACTTGGCCATTGGAATGTCCCAGTCAGTCTTGGGTAGGTTCAGATCACCCACCACCACCATTTTCTTCTTCTTTACTCCCCTTGCCAGCTCTTCCCCAAGAACCCCATCTCTCTGTCTTCACCTTGTCCTGGTGGTCTATAGATCACCCCACCCATATTTGTTTGCTTGAGGGTGCCATGAGGTTTTCCCTTTGCTCCCCCTGAGATGTCCGTCCTTCACAGCCTCTTTGCCCTCCCTGACATATAGGACTGTGCCCCTCCTTTGCCTTTTCCTCTATCCTGTCTAAACATTTTGTAACCTGGGACTGACAAGTCCCAGAAATTATTCTCTGTGGCCCAAGTTTCTGAGATGGCTACAAGGTCCACTCACTGATTTTATTACCCAAACTCCTGGCATTACGGCAGATGCCCTTCCATCTAGCTCCAGATTCTCTTTTGCTGTTTTGTGATCCTATACCTGCATGCCTTCCCATTCACCTTACCTTTTTGCTTTTCCTATTGCTTGCACACTCAGAGTGCTTTCCTCCTTTACCTGTTCCATGACTCCTTTTTGAACCTCAGCCTTATTTATACTCACCTTACTGCTACCAGTCCTCATTATAGATGGATCAATGGCTGGGTTCCCCTCCCCCACTCCTTTTTGGTACCCCACAGTGAATTTAACTGTCTAATATAGATGACAAACTTCTGTCCCAGCTTGTTAGTTCCCTCTCTTGTCAGGTGAAGGCTGACACCTTTGAAGATCCTCATGTCTCAGAAGTTCCCCCAGTCCCCTACAAAGTGATATCCTTTCTCCTGACACCATCCCTTTAAACTACCATTTAAGTTCTCTATCTCTTCCCTATATACTCTATCTTTCCCTACCCCTTACTCCACAAAGGGAGGCCTCAGAAAAGGCCAGGGAAGCTGAGTGTCCCTGTAATCTGTCCCCCAGCCTCTGAAGGTTCCACTTCACTTGCCCCACAGCCTGGTTCACGAGATCATTAGAACCCAAGTGTACTAGTACCCCCAGCTTCCCCCTCCACTATCCTCCCTATTCAGTCTATGTCCCCGATGGCTAATGCCCCAGGAAGGCACCTGACCATCCCCCAACCCTCCTTCCCTCAACCACTACCCTCTCTACTCCCTTGATCATAGAATTCCTGACCATTAAGACTCTCCTAGCTGGCCGGCCCAGTGGCGCTGATGGTTGAGGTGCTGGATGCCACACCTCACACCACGCCAGTGACCCGAGTTCAGGAATGATCCTGGGTCATCAGGGGTCAGCAGGGGAGGAGAGGGACTGAGTGTCCAATGGACTGCTCTCCCTCTCCGGGGTGGGGGGTGTGCAGTTGCCAATGCTCTGGTGGCCTCTAGCAGTGGCTGGGGGCAATACAGTGGCACAGACAACACAAGGGGTGATATGGGGCACAGTACCAGCAGGAGCATGCACGGAAGTGTGCACGCCCCATCCATTGGCATCATTGCACACCCCACTCACAAAGGGGACCAGAATAGGGAAAATGGTGACTGTCTCGGCGGCTTGATGGCCTGTTTCTGTGGAGGTGCCTGACTCTGAGGGCATTGCAGCACATTACTGGATCCAGTCCTGGTGGGTGAGCATGGGGGCTCTCCACAACCCGATTGTGGAGGGTAGAACTGCGTAGCAGTCCAACTGGGAGCTGGGGTCCCTGGGACAGTGGCCTTAGGAATTAGGATGCCTGGATGCAGATAAGCAGACCAGGAGCCAAGGCAGAAAAAGGATTAACTAAAAAAAAAAAACTTTCATAGCTGCCTTCTTTTACTGTTACTCTGGGTACCACCAGTCATCACTCCCATTTCCTTGACTGATCCAGAGTCTTCCTGGTAGTGGCAGGTACCTGAATCTCCTACAGGTGTAAAAGATTTGCCATCAGGATGGTGTGGGGCTGACTGACCTCCTTGTGGCTCACCATGCCACCTTTCCTTCTCCCCCTCCACACCATTCTCCCCGCACCAGACTAGTGGGATATGGGCCATGGTCTCCAGCTGAAATGGTGCCGCAGGAGAAATATCTCTTCCCTTGCTGCTACCAGCTGAGCATGGAGCTCTACAAATATCCCGCAGAAGGGGCAATGAACCCTCCTCCAGAGAGTAACCCTGGAGAAGAGCACCCCACAGTTCCTGCAACTGACTTGCACCCAGGTAAACCTCATGTGCTTTAGCTAGCTCTACCCCTCTGCTCTCCCTAATACACTGCTTCTGAAAGCAGAGGCAAAATCTTTGCTGTTACACAACTTACCACCAGTGTCCTGTAAGTGCAGCCTTTTATCCTTGTGCTGTTAACGTACCACCAGCGTCCTGTTAGTGCTGCCTTTTGTATGTGTGTTGGTATACAATATGCCACAAACCCCCTGTTAGAGCTGCCTTTTATCTCTGTGCTGTTACACAATTTACAAGCTTCTAAAAAAAATATATTAAGCATTTTTTATTGTTTTTGCAGATGGTCATTTGGTGTGCTACTATGGGAAATTGTAAGTTTAGGTAAGTTTGTATTCCAAAAAGGTAGGTTTTCCAGCAAGTTTCAAATAAAGAAAGAGAAAGCCTTCAATATAGTATATATTCAATTACAATTCAGTAATTAAGAGAAATTAAATAATCTGGTAAGGAATTAGAAGAAAGAAAAACATAGCAATCCCCAGTTCCCCTTCAACTGTGTTTCATTCACAAAGTAAGATACATGTTTTGAAGTTTTTTAACAAATTCTGAAACCTTACCGCACTCACATTGATGGATCAAAGCAGGACTGGGTGGTGCAGCCTCGGTGGTCAACAAAATTCTGTGCACCACCATGACCTACCTAAAGTACAAGATTTATATGTGTGCGCAACTGAAAGGTCACCTCATAGGAGAGCTATAATTCCAAGAAGGAAGTCCGTTAGTATGATCTGTCAGAATCTGTGAGAATCATAAATGTAACATAATGTATCGAGCAGCTGGTTTGTGTGTGACTGCATTCCTGTGGAGAGGTACCTGGATAAAGGTGTGCAATGTAAAGCATTTCCATGAGAGCAAAGAGGGCCTACCAAGCTCAAGAGACCCTCACTATGGGAAATCGAAAGGGTAAAAGTTGGCAGAGGGAGCACTGACTTGCAGTCTTGCCTAAGAGGGGACCTAGAGGTTGGGAACACTAATGCAAATAGTCCAGTGGCACGGCCTGACAGAAAAAAAGAGACCCACTGGTGGCTAGCTATAAACCTTACACCTGGGATTGAGCATTGTGAGCCTGGATAAAAGCCTACATACCTTTTCTCCAAGCACTAACCACACATACAGTATATGTATCCCCAGAAGGGTTAATTGCAAGTCGTAGGATCCCCGCTAATAAAAAAAACTAATTCTACTGGTACTATAAGGAATATTTTACAGTACATGTATCTTATTAACCTAAAAAGAAATGTTCTGAAACATACTCTTTTTTTTTATATATATATATAAATATACATTTATTGGAAAAGTATGCACATCATTGACAAAGTAACATTCCAATGTGCAGGATTACACGGAATATAGAAAAACATTATTCATTCATTGCATAAAGTCATGCCCCTCCCTTCAACTGCACGGCATTGGGGGTGGACATGACTCCATTTTAATAAGCTTTCTCCCTGAAACATTCTCTTTAATTAACGTTTGAAGTTCAGCCCATTGCTGCCCTATAAATAGAAAATGTACCTGTTCGGAGTAGTAGAGCAGTAAAGTAATACTGTGGCAGTTCTGTTATTGGAGTCGCCCATGGCAATGTTGAATTCATGCTTTAGAAATGGATCAGCATAACCTAACCTAACCCCCCCCCATCAGCAATGTCTCACTAATGTCTCCCGATTGACTTGCAGGTGGTACTCCATATTGTGGAATGACCTGTGCAGAACTATATGAGAAACTGCCCCTGGGATATCGACTGGAAAAGCCACTCAACTGTGATGATGAAGTGTAAGTTTTCACACATAAAAATGTGTACAATATTTGGCTTTACTGACTGGTCAAATCACAGAACCGCAGTAGAGGGTCCTGAAATTGAAATTGTTAGGGAATTTTGTGTAAATGAGTTATGCTGGTACTAACTGTTCATTTTTTAGTGGAAACCAGAAAATGACTTTAATGAAAAAACAAAATGAGTCACTGTTGTATACAGTTTAGTTTAGTTTATTGTTCTAGGAATTACTACCTTTGAGCCAGAGGCTCTTTTACAAAGTTCCACGTCAATTAGGTACAGTACAAAAGGTTACATAGATAACACAACAATTTGTGCTGTGTCAAGAGCGAGAAAACATATACAAATACATATCAAATAATTGGTGCAAAAGGACATGAGATATCAATAATCACATTATTATTACAAGAAAGAGGTCATGCCAGATTAGGAGAAACAAATAGGGAAAAAGTCCAGAACAGAGAGGGTAAGTGAAAGGTGTGGGGAGCAGACAATAGCAGGAGAAAAGGTTTCCCAGACATATCTTTGTCAAATAACGGAACAGGGTGGGTAGTGAGAAAATAGGAGGTTTAATCAGGGCAGTCACAGGAGCTGGAGGTGGCAAGGTGAGAGAACAGCCTTGATTTGAAAATACCTAGAGAGGTGGAGGCAGTAATATGAGTGCTGAGGGCATTTAGCCAGCTGGGGGCATGATAGGCAAATGATCTTTGTCCCTGAGAAGTCCGGCATCGGGGGACTTGGAGAGGCTGGTGTTCTGATCTTCTGGTAAAACGGGTGCTAGCGCTCAGGCATAACAGGTCTTGGATACAGGGTGGAGTGAGGCCCAGAGTGGATTTTTTCACCATCAGGCAGGTAAGGTACTTTATCCGGTTTGAGAGTTGAAACCAACCTGAGTCAGCATAGAGTTCACATGTGTGGGTACGTCGATGTGCACCAGTGAGCAGCTGACAGGCCTTATTTAGGGATGTTGTAATACGACTAAGTGCTGTAGTAGTGGCAGATCCATATATAACTAAGCCGCAGTCAGCGACTGAGATGATAGAGGATTGGATGGCATCCTCAGTGCAGAATGGGTGAGGCTGTCGGTTCGATACAGAATCCCAATTACGCTGATTAATAGTTTTTGCTGTACTATCAATGTGAGTTGCAAAGGTTAGGCCTTGATCAAAGTTGATTCCAAGATATTTGAAAATTGCCACTTGTTCAAGGGTATTTCCCAGGTATGTATTAATGATGAGTGGGACTTGCCGTTTCTTGTTTTGCGGGTTAGAGAAGAGCATGGATTTAGTTTTATTGTGGTTTAGAACCAGCTTATGTTCAAGGAACCACATCTCAACTTTGGAAAAAGCATACTGAAGGTTGAAGCGTAAGAGGTTCGGATCTTTATGAGTGGCAAGAATCACGGCATCGTCGGCATAGAGGATTATTTGTTCAGGGCAGGATTTGGGGAGGGAGTTTAGGAAAAGGCTGAAAAGGAGGGGGCCCAGGATGGATCCCTGGGGAACTCCTGACTGAACCGGTTTTGAGTCTGAGAGAACTCCAGCTACTTTTACAGATTGAGAGCGCTGAGCAAGGTAATTTTTTACCTAGTCACCAGGACCCTGCGAGAGCCCTAGGGATAGTAGTTGTTTGATAAGTAGGCCATGGTGTACTGTATCAAATGCCTTGGTTAAGTCAATGTAGACTGCTCCAGTTAGGTTTTCCTTTGTCCATGGCATTGTGGATTGCTCCTGAGAATTCAAGTAGGGCAGTCGATGTGCTGTGCACTTTCCTAAATCCATGCTGCTGAGTGCATAGGATGTTGTGCTTTTCCAGGTAGTCTGAAAGTTGGTCCGCCACCAAGCGTTCAAGGGCCTTAGAGAGAGGTGGTAGTATTGATATCGGGCAATAGTTACCAGGCAGTGACTTATCACCACTTTTGTGCACCGGAGTGACAGCTGCAGCCTTCCATTTCCTAGGGAATTGGCTGTAGCAGAGGGAGAGATTGAAAATTTTTTAAATTTACAGAACAAGCATTCGTCAATGCCGAATGTTTGCTTGCATGGTGTTGTTCTGGATTCTGCTTGTACACATTTTTATTATATATAGTATTTACCCAAGATAGACCAGATGAGACCTAATAAGTCATTTGCAATGGGGTCCTGATTTTACACAGTTTTATACTACATTTACCCAGGACAGTAGAGGTGAGATGTGATATCTCATTTGTAGTGTGCTCCTGCTTTTATAATGTATTTTTCCAGGGCAGATCATCTTAGATGTAACATCTCCTTTTCAGTGGGGTTCTGCTGCAGGACCCTGTTTTTACACAGTTTTGCAATATATATACACCCAGGATAACCCAGCTGAGATGCAATATCTTATTTTCAATTGGGTCCTGCTTTGACACATTTTTTTGTACTGTGTTTATGTAGGATAGCACAGCTCGGATGCTGTCTTGTTTTCAGTGGGATCCTGCTTTTCCTCCAGTGTTAACTCTGTATTTACCCAGGATAGCACAGCTGAGAGGCAACAACTCATTTTCAGCGGGACCCTCGTTTACCCATTTCATAATGTATTTACTCAGGATAGTCAACTGAAAGGCAAGTTACATTTTCAGTGGGGTCCAGCTTTTACAATATATTTTTCCCAGGATAGAGCAACATAGATGCACAGTTCGGTGAGGGTTCTGCTGTACTGTGGTCCTGCTTTTTCACATTTTTGCTATATATTTAACCAGGACAGACCAGATGAGATGCAGTATCTCATTTTCAGTGGTGTCCTGCTTTTACACATTTTTAGATTGTATTTATCCAGAACAGTCCAGCTGAGGAGGAAATATATAATTTTCAGCCAGCGCCCACATTTGATCGAATTTTCAACATAGTCTTTTGTGACCTGACATTATGATCAAGGCAGGTAGAATTTTTAAATCCCATCTGAAAGGTGATTTTGCAGAGCAATTGCGAAAGCATGTTTTGGAGGGGATTTGAAAAATGCTACCTGTCATGTTCATGAAGAGGAGTAACACAAGGAATATGTTGAACATTAGGGGCCAAAACCTGCAAAAATAAAGTTATGAGTAAACATTGGAACAATTCAAAGCTTCTGAATAACAGTTGTTTTTTTTACATGTTGACCACACATTTTCAACAGTCTTTTTATGACCCAATGTTATGATCAAGACAAGTGAATATTTTAAATCCCGTCTGAAAGGTGATTTCACAGATGGACTGTGAAAACATGTTTCAAAGGGGACTTAGAACAAGCATTTGTCAATGCCAGAATGTTTGCTTGCTGGCATTGGCATTGGTAGTGTAGAAGTTACAGAGCTGCATAATAGGAATGGCAGTGAAGTATTGAACTGAAACCAACCCACCACCACCCTGCAGAGACTGACGGGCATTGGGGTGTGCCTTTGGGTGGATTGAGCATGCTTGGCCATGCCATTTCACCACACCCTACCTGCAGACACTAACAAATTGTCACGGTGTGCCTTAGGGTCTTGGCCCTTATCGCACCCCATTCCATCAGGAAATATGGTGAGATGGGTGCGGTATAGGAGAATGGGGTGAACTTTGGGGCGAAGAGTCCAAGGCATCCGATCCTCTCACTGGCTGCAGGGGTGTGGAATGGTATGAGCATTACAGGCAAGAATCCCAAGTCACACCCCTGATGCCTGTAATTCTACAGGGTGGGCGTACGTTGGAAACCCTAACGCCTCAGGCATTCGTTGGTATTTTACCCAAATGTTCAACATGTTTTTTTGGTGACCCCCACCTCATGAACAGTGACAATATCAGTTTGTTAGCCGAAAGCTGCTTATACACAGCGACTAAGAATTTAGCACCACAGGTGCAAAAACACATTCCGAACAGGATGTGAAAAATGACAGCTGTACTGTTCATGGGGAGGTGTAAAATATGGCAATGTTGCAAATCTGCAGTAAAAATATTAAAAAAACTGGTGAAGTCACGAGCATGCATAGAAACTGTGCAACACACACCCGTAATGTAATTAGTTTGGGGATTTTTTACAGCAGATTGTCAACACAGGCATTTTGGGACCTCCAATCATGAACAGTGTCACTGTGATTTTCTTTATCTGTCCCGAACAAAGATGCCCACAGCGACCACACATCTCTGCGCTGAAAGTGTGAAAACACATTTTGGCCATGTTGTGAAAAATGGCAGCTGTACTGTTCATAAGGAAGTGTGTAAAATGCCACTGGTGAAAATCTGGACTGAAAATATTACAAAGTCATGAACTTACAAGGGTGCGTGGAAACTGCGCAATGCTCACTCGTAACACAGTCATTTATGGACTTTTGTCACCAAATTTTCAACATAGCCATTTTAAGACCTCTGCTCATGAACAGTGTAACTGTGATTTTCTTAATCTGTCCCAAACATTGCTTTTGCACAGACTGCGCCATTGTGCACTACATGGAGGAAACAGCGCTTGGGGCAAGATGTGAAAATGACAGCTGTACTGCTCATAAGGAGGTGGTAAGATGGCAATGTTGAAAATCTGGAGTGAAAATATTAAAATTTGTGAACTACGTGCACGCAGGAACTGCGCAGCATTGCGCTCATAAAACAGTCATTTTTAGGAATTTTTCCACCAAATTTTCAACATAGGCTTTTTGAGAACCCACCTTATGAACAGTGGCAGTGGCAGTGTCATTTCATTACTCAGTCCCGAAGGTGATTTCACACAGTGACTGCGAAATCACCCTCCGGGCTCGATTAACGCCATGACAGTGAGAGCATTCATGAGAAGGGTCCCAAAACCCCATGTTAAAAATTTGGTGCAAAATTCCCAAAATGCCTGAGATATGCAGCAAAGTTGAAAAACCCTATCTATCCCATTATACAGCTTACCAGCATTTCCCTCAGTTTGCGGTCGGCTTTGAAGAATTACAGGCGATGTTCCCAATCCACGAAGATCGTCGCGCCCGAGTCCGGAGGTAAGTATGGGGTGAGGGTGTGGGGAGGCAGGGTGTGCAGTGGGTGGGTGCGGTGGAGGCAGAGACAGCGAGGACCGTTTTTGTGTTTCAGGGTTTTTTTTTAAAAGGGCGTCGATGCGAGACGTTTGCCATGCTGGGGTGGGCCCCAGTGTAGCCTAAGGATGGCTGTTTGGGGGGGCATGGAGCCAACGGGGGATTGGGCACCCCCCTCGGTGATAGCATCTGTTGCCATGCTGGGGTGGGCTCCCAGCATGGCACCTCTGTACTCTCTGTGGGGGGACAGTGGAGCCGACAGGGGATTGGACACCCCGTCAGCTACGATGTGTAGCCATGCTGAAGTGGGCACCCAGCATGGCATGTGGAACTCTGTTTTGGGGGCGCAGCACAGCCGACAGGGGATTGGGCACCCGCCTGCTATACAGTGTGCGTGGGCGGGCGAGCACGCGGCATGGGTGTGTGTGCGTGTGTGTGGGGGGAGCGCGCGGGCAGGCGATATCTTATCACTGCTCCCTGAAGCATAGCTCCCCTTTCAACTGTACTCCACTGCATTTTCGACTGCTGTCTTAGACAGCTCCAGCAGCCATTGGAGAACCTGCGGCCGTGCCTGCAAACACACTGACTGAATTGGAAGAGGGCTGCCACACCTCTGAAAACTCGGATGATGGCACTATGTTTCTTGCACATGCGTGCAAGCAAACATAAAAATGACACTGCCATGTTCATCAGGTGGGGTAACAAAAGGGCTATGTGCACATTTGGGACCAAAATCTACAAAAATCCCAAAGTTATGAGTAAAGGTTGAAAAATTAAACATTTCCTCATAATTTTGTTTTTTTACATTTTGACCCAACATTTTCAACACTGTCTTTTTATGATCCCACCTTATGAACTCGGCAGGTGGAATTTTTCAAATCCTATTCGAAAGGTGACTTTGTAGAGCAAATGCAAAAACATGTTTCATCGGAGATTTGAAAAATGACACCTGTCATGTTAATGAGGTGGGGTAAAAAGAGGGCTATGTTGAAAATTGGGGGCCAAAATCTAGATTGCAGTGTTATGCATAAACATCGAAAAAATTTAAAAGTTTCTTCATAATGTCATTGTTTTGTGACATTTTGACCCCCAATTTTCAACATAGTCTTTTTATGTCCCCTCCTTCTGCACATGACAGGTGTCATTTATAAAATACTGGCTGAAACATTATTTCACACCACACGTGCAAAAACACATTTTGGCCAGTGTTTGAAAAACAACACCTGTCACATTCATGAGGTGGTGTGAAAAATGAACTATTTTGAAAATTTGGGTCAAAATATTGGACAATTACCAAAGTTGTGAGTGAGCACTGAAACATTGCAACATACCTTCATAACATTGTTGTTTTTAATATCTTGACCCTAAATTTTCAGCATAGTCTTTTTATGACCCCACCTCATAAACCCAGTAGGTGAAAAAGTTTCAAATCCCACCTGAAAGGTAATTTCATGGAGGGACTGTGAAATAACCTTTTGGACCAGATTTGAAAAATGTCCCCTACCTTGCTCATGAGGTGGGGCCCCTAAAAGGCCATGTTGAAAGTTTTGGGGAAAAATATTGAAAAATGACCACGTTTTGAGTACAAGTTCAAAATACATTGAAATACATTGATCGCACAATACCTAATTTCCTCAGTTCCCAGTCCAGTGTTGAAGAGTGACAACATTTGTCCAGTTCAGAGAGGATTACAGCATTGGACCCCCAGTCGGTAGGTAGGTAAGTAAGGGTAGGGGTGTGTGCGGTGGTGGGTGCTGAGTAGGGGGAGGGTAACGGCGGTGGTGGCAACAGATTTTGATGGACCATTTTCATTTTTACAGGGGTTAAAAAAAATTATGAGAGGTGGTTTTCAGCTGTCTGAAAGAGGCACGGGAAGCAATGGAGAGGTAGGCAGGATACTTGGTAGTGGGAGGGAATTGCTTTTCACGGACGGAGCACTGATGGACAATCAGGAGGGCAGGATACTTGGCAGTGGGAGGGAATTGCTTTTCATGGATGGAGCTCTGGTGGAAAATCAGGAGGTGGGCAGGATACTTGGCAGTGGGAGGGAGTTGCTTTTCATGGACAGGGCACTGGGGGACAGTTGGGAAGTGGGTTGGATACATGACAGTGGGAGGAGGTGCTTTTCTGTGGATGGCGTATGGAGATGGATCAAGAAGGTCGGTGGAATACTTGGCAGTGGGATGGAGTTGTTTTGCACATCTCTGTCTTGGTGGGGGGCTCAGAGCTGATTATGAGGCTGCCAAGCTGCTTGCTGGGTGGTTCATGCAGATGAAAGCATCGAGGACTCTCTCAATGGAGCACTTTGGTTCATTCAACTGCAAGACATTCCTGCCCAGCAAGCAGTGACCAGCATCATTATCAGCCTGTCTGACCATTGGCTTGTCACTGTCACGCCCACTGCAGCTTGAGCTGTATTGGACCCAACAGTGGCTCACCTCTGAAATGTGGTTCTATGTAACAAAATGTTTGCTGTGCACACATGCACATGCAAACATAAAAAGTAACATCTGCCAGCCTTTAAAAAATAATTTCAGGCACCATGCTAACTCTTTGACTCTTTCTTTAATTAATTTTCATACAGAATTATTTTTTTCAAACCAAGATTCCACTTTTGAAATACTTAGCTATCCCATCTCTGAAAAAAAAATGGGAATATGCCAAGTGATCCCCTCCCAGTAAAAGACTGCATCCAGTGTACGTACCTGCTATAAAAATACTCCTTGCTATATACAGTGTAATACATTCTGTTATAATTTGTAGCCCCTGTATTTTGTATACTGTATTTTCTGTTTGGTGGGTTTATCCTCACTGTGAAGCATTCTGAGGTGCACTTTTTGTGCAGACATTCTATAAAAAATAAATTATATTATAGAATGAAGAAGGGTAGAGGTTGTCTTTGCTGTCAGGGTACCTGTCCTCGGCAGCGGGTGGTGATGACAGATGTTAATTAATGGGTACAGCATAGCAGCAGATGAGATGGTACAAAAGAAGCTGCTGTGCTGTAATTTCTCAGGTAATGATAGATGCATGATGCAGTGAGAGCTGTTAACAGGCTTTCATTTAACTCCACAATATAGGAACACTGGGACGTGAACGTGAAGAGATTGTATTATACAGAAAACTGGTAGTAGTCACTCCCAAATCTTGTGCACTTAGCTGTGGAGAAGGTAGTGTGGTGTGGTGTGGTGATTAGAGCAAAAAACTGGGAAGGAGGTGCTTTCTGGTTCAAATCCCACCACAGCCACTGTCTCACTCTATGACATTGAGCAAATCATTTGGCCTCACTGAACATCAGTTCTCTCCCAGATGTAAGATGGGGGTAGAAGTAGGACCTACCCTCTCCCCCCCCCACACACACACACACTAAAAAGATAATGTTTTACACCTCAGTTGGGCTGTGGTAGGAAAATTATGAACAAAAAAGATGTTCTGACTGTTTGCCTGACATTATTTTTATAAAGACATCTCTTGTCCTGACAACATCAAGTAAGACCCATGCTGATAAAAATAAGCAATTTTTCTCAGAACTCCAAACCTGTATTTTCTGTGGTTAAATGAAGGTCACTCCTTTATTGTGTGTTTTTTTTTGTTTTTTTTATTCCAGTTTGATCCAAGAGCAGGCCTTTTTTTTCTACACAGATTTACGTCCCTGGCCAGCAGCAGTCCTCCTCAGGGATATATCCTCTACTCCGGGATATACCCTGTTCAGGCTTTGTCATCATTCCAGTGGTGGCTGAAGATTTTCTCCCCATTTTGTACTTCCTTGCCTCCCTCCACCCCTTGATATGGATCAGCTGTCCTGTGGCCTCAGACAATGCAGCACACCCTGGGAACATGTGCCACCCCTTGTGTGGGAGCAGCAGTCTGCCCAGCCCACCACAAGGGGCCGTTGCATCTCTGGACTCCTGCTGTCCTCACCACAAGCTACTCTGCACTGCCAGAGGCAGCACTCCCTAGCCCTGGCCACCATGATTCTGGGTCTGTGTATCTGCTGCTGAACCCAGGTCACCAGCACAGAAGCACATAATGCTTCCCCTGGGTCATCAGGCCACCCATACAAGAATAGCTCATGCTGCACACAGTTTCTCTCCCCCACCCAAATGATGGTCACTACAGCTGTGCACCCTTCCTCTGAATGGTAGGCCAGATGAGCACCTGCCTTTACAGCCATTGTCACCACCGCTCCTTGGTTGGCAGTGGGGGCTTCCCCAAATGCCAGGTGACCCACACCATCTCTTCCTCCTTGGGTGTCAAGCACCTCATGTTCATGATGCAGCTGACCTTAGCCAGCCTCAGTGTGGGGTGCCAGGCTCTCATGCAAACCACAGTCTCCCAGGTGGCACTGCCACCATACCACTGGGCTGGTCCTTCTGCCCATTTTCAGTGGGGCAGTTTGGTCTTGCAACAGTATAATGGAAAAGCACATCCAAGGCTCTAGACAACTGCATTCTGGAAGTCACAATTAGGTGAAGAAACGTTCAACATGTTAAAAAATTCTTATTTTACTTTTGATGCCTTTTTATCATTTTCTAGTCATTGCTTAGCTGATTTTAATAAATTTATACTATTGTGTGGAACCTCAGGAAATGTCAAGTCTCACAATATTTCATGTTTCTTTACCTTTGTGTACAAAACTTGCTCCTTTGAACACACAGGAAGAGATAGGAGTGATGAAAGTCAGTAGCACTAGATAAAATGACCAGTTAGACAATGGCACTGCCCTTTTCCTTCAGAATTCAAAATGGCACTCATGGCAAGGGTCTGTACAAAACTGACAGGAAAAATAAAGAATACAGAGAGGGCTTGTTTAACACAACAATTGATAAATAGAACATTTTTAACAGTGCTGCTACTTTAAGTTAAAATATTTCTCAGGTCCCATATTTTAAAAGTTAACAATATTATATAAGAGACTGATTTTTGGAAATTAGTATAAGCTATTTCCAGTAAAAGACCTTTTCTTTCAGAAAAGTCAACCAATCATGTTTGACTTTCATGGCTACAAAACTGGAGGTCACCTGATTCTTCTTTTTTTCACCTTTTAGGAATCAAATAATTCCCCTCCCCCAGGCAGCACAAAGATCTACTAAGTGATGGATATTTCCCTGGTTCACTAGTACTGCTGCTTTTAAAAAATGGGAATAACTTTTCATGTTTGGACCCATGGAAAGTTTCGACTTCCACCCAAATAAAATGAACTGAGAATCCCTGAAACAATCCCCATTAAGGGTGCCTGTTTGTGTGTGTGTGTGTGCGCACGCACGCCGCACACACACACACACACACTGGTGCACACCTACACAGCTCCAGAGAGCTATTGGCAGAGTTTCCAAACCTGCTGGGAAATAATTGGAACAATGTGGGGAAAGGATTGCAATGGGATTGCAACAGATTGCATCAACTGCAACATAGGTGACAGCACACCGTCATCATCACATCATCCAAATCACCAGCGATTCGGTATGTGGGAGAAAAATGAGAATTAGTGTTGCAAAGCAGGACTATAAGGTCTACTACAAGGGAGAAAAGGTAAAAATGAGACAGAATACTGAAGTGCAACTTTTAAATAATTCAATCGGGGCAGGGGAGGGCTAGTACCTTAAATAATTGTATATGTAGCCAAAATGCCACTCACCATAGACTAATGTAGGAGCCTTGAGCTGTTTTCATTGCTTGTGCATGTTTTAAGGTGCTTATTTTGCCATGTGTAATTGTAGGTTATTTTTGGTTAAATTAATACCACACATAAACGACGTGTCGGTAAAAGTGGCTAACCAATAAAAAAACAATGGGTCACTGTGGTATATCTTACTTTTTGTAGATTCTAATATATCGCTCTTTTTGGCAACTCGATGGGTGAATAAATGCAGTTGATGATATTGAGATCTCCGAGAACTGGGAAAAGTAATTGCAACTGGTATCAGTCATACTGTGTACTGTAGGATCTATCCATGATCTACATTTAATCTGAGCTGGGCACAAACAAAAAAAGTTATGTTTCTCGTTACTGTTATTGATATGTTTTGTTTGCTTAAAAAACCTTGACAGAATCAGCGGAAAGAGTAGCAGATTTGCTGCTAGCCCATCTTCTGCCATGTGCCAGCTGGGCAAGTCAGGGCATGTATGATGCTGTTGGGCTAATGCATACATACTGTAGCATAGACAGGGATGGAGATCTGTTTTCTTCCTCCCTTCCACCTAAAACAGTGCACCTGTTCTTAGTTTGGAAACTTAGATAATGAATATGAGATCCCATGGAGGGAAGGGAGGGTAAATGTATGGAGTAGTTCTACTTTAATAGCTGAAACAGACGGAGCAAGTGATGAGAGGTGGTGATGTGGGTGGTGTGAGAAAAATTGTGGTTTGGCTTGGGAACTCTTGAACTGCGGTCAGTGCTGAATCAGCGCTCGCTATGCATGTGTGTTGGGGGTTAAGAAGAGGATACTAGGTGTTTGTCCCCTTTGCTCTGAAGCTAGCCCCGACCCCTTATTGTAAACTCAGCCATGCTGTGTGTGTGGGGGAGCATGCGCGAGGCAGTAGCTTCTCACTGCTCACTAAGCAGTGCTCTGCCTTTCAACTGTACTGCATTGCATTTTCAACTGCTGTTATAGACAGCTGCAGCATTCGATTAGCGAACTGTGGCTCGCCTGCAAACACATTGAATACATTGGAGGAAGCGGGTGCCACACCTTGAAAACTCGGATGATGGCACTATGTTTCTTGCACATGCGTGCAAGCAAACATAAAAACTGGAGATTAAGAATATTATGGAGACATGGTGAAGCATAGAAGATACATGGAGTAAAAAATAGCAGGATATACTCTATTTAAAAAGGACAGAGCTGGAAGAAAAGTAGGAGGAGTTGCCATGTATATTTCTAATACATTATGGGTTGAGGAATTTGTATTGTCTATGTCATCTGAAATGAAACTATCTGGTTTAAAATTGGAAAAATAAATTGCAGGAACTACATGTTACTGGGGATCTGTTATAGACCACCTAACCAATCAGAAAGTATGGATGAGATATTAATCAAAGAAATAGAGCAATTTATAGATAAACATAAAATCATCTTAATGGGGATTTCAAACTATGGAGAATTTACTGGAGGACAGCTGATGGTGGGACCAGGCAGGATAGGTTGTTAGCCAAAATGCTAATTGAACTAAACTTGGAACAATATGCTAATGAGACAGCTAGGGTGTTCTTATGTCCTGGACATTGTTCTAATAATCACAGTGAATTAGTAAGAAACTGTAAGACTAGAGAACCTCGGGGACAGCAACCACAAGATGGTCTCCTTCAGTATGGATATGGAGGTCAGGAAGGTCAAAGGAAAGACTAAATGTTGTTATTTTGGTAGGGCAAACTTCAAAGCCATGAGGGAGGAGTTCAAAAGATGGAACTGGAAGGGGAGCTACTGTAGTAGACATTGATATAGGCCAAATGTGGAATATACTAGCAGAAACAATTAGAGAATTGGAGAATAGATTTGTGTCCCCATAGAGTTAAATATAATAAAGAAGAGAACTATCAGTATGGTTAAACAGGAAATTGCTCAAGAAAATTAAGAAGAAAAGGAAATTATTTAGATAGGCAAACTCTAAGGGGGACCCGTCCTCATGGATGAATTATAAGATTGCAGCTCGGAGTTGCAAAATTAATATTAAGGAGGCTAAGGAAACAAAAAGAACTTGACATAGCTATAAAATCAAAAGACAATAATAAGACTTTTTGGTCCTAAGTAAGGTCAAAAAAGGGAGATACAAGGGTAATGGGGCCACTAAAGGACACAGATAAAGTAATAGATAAGGAAGATCAAATAGCCGGCATCCTAAATAAATTATTTGGCTCTGTATTTCAAACATCTAAGCTACTATAAATGTACTAGAAATGCTGTACCACAGGGAAATTTACCATTTATGGTGGAGGAGCATCAAACTTTGAAACACCTTAATAGCCTAAGAATAAACAAATCACCAGGTCCGAACAGTTTAGATCCTAGGGTACTTAATGAACTGGGACAGGAACTCACTGGACTATTAACCCTGATATTTAATTCAAGCTTGAATTGTGGGGGGACTGCCTGTAGCGTGGAAGAAAGTGATTGTGCCACCAATATTTAAGAAGAAGAAGTAGGGCTCTGGCAGAAAATTACAGACATGTGAGTTAGACATCTGTGGTGGGAAAGCTACTGGAGAAACTTATAAGAGACAAAATAAATAACTTTATAACTGAAAACAACTTATGGGATAATACACAACATGGATTTTGGCAAGGGAGATCATGCCTGAAAAATTTAGTGAAATTGCTTGAAAAAGTTAGCCATGCTCTTGATGTTGGAAAAACAGTGGATTTTAGTAAAGCATTTGATACTGTACCACAAGTAGAATTATTCAGGTGTCTATTTAAAATCAGTATCAGTTCTAAGATAATGCAATGGATAAGGTTTTGGCTTACTGACAGGATGCAGATTGTCAGGGTACATGGCTATGAATCTACAGTAGGTTGAAGTGACTAGTGGAGTGCCTAAAGGGTCAGTCCTGGGGCCAAGTCTTTTCAATATATTCATTTCAAGCATGCAGGTGTCTCAAGGTGGGTGGATGACAAAATTTGCAGATGATGCAAAAATTGGATATGTACTATAGTTGATACTCAAAATGTAAATAGACTTCAGGGGAAAATAAATGAGTTATACAGGTGATCGCTTTAAGCTAGATGAAATTCAATCCTGAGAAATCCACAGTAATACATTTTAAAATTTATATTCCAAAAACAAACATACTATGGGAGGCACAAGTTTAAGGGATTCAGGCAGCAAAAATGTGTGAGTATTATGGTAGATGTTAGTGTTAAACACTCAAGGCAGTGTGATTTGGTAGCTAAGAAATGCAGCTATATACTGCCATGTATAAAGAAAAAAATTAGCAGTTGGTATAGCGAGGTGATCCTGCCTATCTATAGGTCTATGATACATCAACACCTAGAGTACTGTCAGCAGTTTTGGGCACAACAAAATATGAATTATATAATCAGACTGGAACAGGGCCAGAGGAGAAAAACAAAGATGATTAGCAATAATGAAAGGTGAAGAAGTTTAGGACTGCATAAACTTGAAATGAAAAGACTGAGGGGGGACATTATAACAGTTTAGAAGTCATTAATTGATCAAAACTTGAGAAAGGGTTTACATCTAGAGTTTAACGCCATGAAGAAAATAATAAGGGGCATACATTCCAATTGGTGGGTAAAAACTTTAAAACTGAGAGAAGAAGGAGTTGTTTCTCCCAAAGGGTTGTGAGTATGTGGAACTGCCAACCAAAAACGTTTGTGGATAGTGAATCTCTACAGATCTTCAAGCAAAAATTGGTTCCATATTTACTGGTGAGGGAAATAAATGGTTACATCCGTTTTTAATTAAACAGCAGACAAAGCTAGATAGGTATATAACCTCCTGTTATCTGTAATTTCTTATAAATCCATGAAAATAAACACAAATGTAGTTTAATAATAGAATGAAGTCATTCCAGAGGTTGGATTCACTTTGTGTCTCATAAGTCTTGATCCTATATACTGTATGGTTAGAATAACTGATGAAACCCAACCCCTGATCATACCAGTAATATTCTGAACTTCTGTCTTACAATTGTATGATTTGCCTCACAGTCTGTCTTTTTCCCCAACATTTTGAAGGACACTGGCCAACATCTGAGAGATGAAAATTTGAGAGGTATAAATTAATACATGTTTATAAAACATATTCAGGGTCAATTTTAACACATATTTTCTTGTCTGGACCATACTGCAAATTGGCCCAGGCTAGTGCAGTTACCCCCATACAATGTGATCAATGCTGGGACTACTTCCAGGTTCAGAATCTGATGGGACATTTTCAAGGGAGTAATTAGGATCAAAAGGGAGGCAGGGGAAGAGCAGTTCTGAAAGTGCAGAGTAAAATAATGTAGGAACAACAAGACAGACTTAATGGACTCATGGACTTTTTCTGTCTTTAGCCATCGATGTATTTCCATATGCATCTAAGTACATAATAGAAACTATATTGCAGATGCACCACTGACTGTACTGCAGTACATGTGCACAGAAAGACTGATCATAGACTTTCAACAGAACAGCTACCAACAGTGATAGCCAACAGCTGTTCCGGACCCATCTCTTTCTGTGGATTACTGCAGAGCAAGTGAAGAATGACATTAAAAGGATATGGGGCTTGAATGCACTGAAGAAGAAAATTATAAAAACAAGTTTTAGTATGTTTACATAACATTTAGTATTCTATTTCTGTTTCTATTTGGAATGCTTGGTATTTAAAATATCCATTACAGTCGTGTAAACGTGTACTCAAAATACTGCGAGTCTGTTCTGCATATCAGTATTCAGAATATCATGGTGGTCCATGTGTACTCTGAACAGAAGCAGAATACTATGTCATGTAAATGCTGTATTCAGAATATAGGTGAAACAGATTGACAGTATTGTGAATCTGTGTGTTTATATGACTAGAAAAGGTATTTCCAATATTATCTAGGAACAAAGTACCACTCTATGAAGCTCATCTGTGCCAGGTAAAGTGGCAGTCCAAAACAAATAAAATCAACACCAGACATATTAAATTGCTCAAGTGCAGTAAGTGTTTTTTTACTGTGCTTGAGCACTTTAATAAAAGTAGTGCACTGATCTTTCCTGAAGTTTGGTGCTGGTTGTATTTGTTTGTTTTGGATTCCCAATATTATACAGAATACAAACAGAAAGCTAAGTGCCCTATAAACTATGTACAATACTACTGGAGAGGAGAGCAGTTCTGATACCCTAAGAATGTAAGTGAGACCAGTCTTACAACTGTAAGATTGGTCTTGGCAACGGTGCTAATATATTAGTGACTGGGCTGGATAATCTGAATTTGTGTGTTTACATGACTGGAATAGGTATTCCCGATATTATACAGAATACTAAGTGCCCTAAAACTATGCACAATACTACTGGAGTGCCTATTCCAGTTCATGTAAACATGCGTTTAAAATATGCATTTGGAATACCTAGTATTTGGAATCCTCCAGGATCTGGAATACTAACTGCCATGTAACAGTACTGAGTGATTGCCCCCTGATGCCAATACCCAAGGGAATTCAGTCCATCTCTTTTGCTTTCCAAGTGGACACCTGAATTACTTGCATTAAAGTGTTTCTTGTGACTACTCTGCAGCTGTATATAGAGGCTCTAAATACTGTATATTATGCATAAACAGTAACACACAACAGAGTGTGGGTAGCAATGTAATTAATGCATGCTCAGGTACATTGTATGGCACAAGCCGTTTACACAGAGCACCTTACGCACCTGGAAGTGCAGTTATCACATAACTACTAACATCCTGATGGGTTCTATGTGATAATGGTGACCACCAAAGGGCAATCATCATTATGGTGAAGTCAGATGCGAAAATCAATTTCGGCACTCTGACACCCTAACACCACAACAAAGCGGCACCGGGACTTACATCTTTTATGTTTATGTGGGTTCTGCCCACACATCCCTGATGGGGCATCACCCCTCACCCCCCACTTAAGGATTCTCAACCCAGGGGTGCATGTCAGGCAGGCAAAACTTAAAAATAAATTCAGACTGGGCGTAATAAAATGAACCTGCGCCCGGACCTGAACCCAGCACCCTATGTACTGAAAGCTGCAAGCTGACCCACTACACCATGGAGCCAGCCCAGCAGCCTACTGCAGCACCACCCCCTCAACCTCCTCTCAATCCTCTGTCGAGCGTGATTGCTCCCACCTCACAAGTAGGTACCTGTATCAACTTCCAGTCACTAGGGTCACCAACCCACCCTATACGGTAGCTGTAGTTGCTGGGTTACCACTGTGACATATGTCACAACTGAGTCTCCTTTTTGGGGGTTGTTCAATCGCAGTCACCCACATCATGGTATATCCCCCGATGTATGTTTTTCTGGTTATAATATAGGGGAGCTGAGAAATCTTAAAAATAAAATGCCAATGTTTTATTGTATTAAAAACGGGTATTTCTTTTTTCCATAAAAGTGACTAGTAAAAAGTAATCCATCTCCACTAGTCTATTATCTATCTCTCCACACATTTAGTAACTGGAATGCTAGCTTATCATGGAATGCAGAAATTCAAACTTTTGCAGAAGTCTACTGGCAGAATATTCACCTGTCCCCACACAGACCCACACAACAGAAAGCCTCAGTAAAGGCATGGTTTGAACTTTATCTAGGCAGGGGAAATTGCAAAGATTACCATGGTAGGCAGGTAAGGATAGAAAAGGGGTTTTGATAATCAACAAAAAAGAAGCTTTAAAAAATAAATCTATGAATAGTACTTCATTTTTTAAATTGATATACAGTGGATTTCTAATGTATGCACAGGCCCAGGACAAGCTGAATTTGTGCATGCAACTGGAATGTGCATACAACCAGAACACCATAAAAATGAATGGGTGCATATTGAAGTCAATGAGGACCCATTTACAAACCTGCCTCACATGCTCACAAATACACGTAAGCCATCTTAAATGCTGTTAAATATTATTTTAAAGGAGTAATCCACCCAAAACTTCCAAAAAAATATGTTGTTCAAAGTGTTTTGATTTGTATGTTAAATTGTTGTGTGTCCTTCCCTCTGTCTGCTATTAAGAGTTTTTCTGAAATTAGCCTGCTAGCTTTAGGGTAGTTTTACGACACCTGGAGATCTCCATCTGAGATAGCTTAATTGTATTTCTTTGTCCTAGATTGCACCTTGCCTCATGTGACAGTGATGTAGCAGAGACCATAAATCCAGCAGAAAGCATTGCTTTACAATCAGTTCACAACAGTAGAGATGGCTATATTTTAAAATCTATAGAATGCAGCTTAGTGACTACCCTCATCGTAAAGATCTTACTGTCCTGAAGAACTTTGCTGCAGGTAATTTTTGTGCAGCTTGTAAAGTTTCCCAGATATTTAGTTTGCTTGGCATGTGTGTGCTGAATGTTGGGTCTCTGCTACATCACTGTCACATGAGACAAGATGCACGGTGGGAACAAGGAATACAATTAAGCTGTCTAAGATGAAGATCCCCAGGGGTCGTAAAACTAGCATAAAGTTAGCAGGCTAATTTAGGAAAAAATCCTAATAGCAATCAGAGGGAAGGAAACACTAGAACTTCACATACAAATGAAAACACTCTGCACAACATATATTTTTTGCAAGTTTTTGGTGGACTACTCCTTTAAGCAATATGAAAAGTGACATCCTTTACCATATCACATACATTTTTTTTTGCTAAACTGAACACTCACTGATGCTGACCCACTTCTGCTGCAGCATGCGAGAGTGAATGTGGCTGTCAGTGAGTAGCATGAATTTTGAAGTCATATCCTTTGCCATCAGCCCATCACTCTCTGTGAGTTAATCAGAACAGAAAACTAACAATCACTATCAGTATGGTGCAGTGGGGAGGGGGGTACAGGTTTAACTGGGCTCTGGCATTTGTCAGGTGATTAGTGGATTAGCTACGGGGACAATCTAGTGGCTGCAAGGGTATGACAAAATGCAACTTTCAAAGAGGTGACAAAGACCTTCTGGGAATCTGCTGGGGAGCATGTCAAGATGAGAAAAATGTGCATATAACCGAAAAACTGTGTGCATACAAACAAAATAATTAACATTGCTGGAATAGGGTAAGAATCGGGACTTCAGTTTTTTGTGCATACATTCAAATGGCATATAAGTGGAATCCACTGTATGTGTGTAAGAAGGGGATTATAAAGGAAAAGAAGATTTGGGGAGTTTCATTTTTAGGGCATTGCTGACTATTTTAGTGAGATTAAATGTGACAGCCATGTTTGTAATGGCAGTGAGGATATTTTTAGATACATTAGTATGCTGTGTCCTGGTTGCCAGCACTTTTTTTAACCAGTGATAGTGGTCTGACACTGCACAGCTGCTGACCAATCAGTACTCCATAATTTCCCTACACATTTTATGAACTTTAGTAAGAATGGCTTACAGCTGTTTATTCCTCAGTGGTTATTGATATTTCTCAATTGTATAACCACCATGCTACTATTGCATTAAACTGTGTTGTCTTTGTACATTCTTTCCCTCTTTATACCCCCCTGGGGTCACTCCTGGAAATGAGCATCTGTTCAGTATAACTCTCCCAATTAACAATTTTGAAATAAATAAATTTATAATTAAATAATGCAGTTTTAGTCTGTTTGAATAATATAGCGCATGGAGATAAATATTAGTTATTTATCATCAGAAGGCACAAAATGGCTGCCTTGGAGACTGAGTTGACTGCCATTGGTCCAATAAGGCAGGCTGTAGCAAGCTCAGAGGGTGGAGGTTACAGGTACAGTATTTTGCAGACTAAGGGTAAGGAAACATTTATCAGGTGTATTGCACTTTTTTGGAGTATGTTATTGAAAAGTAGACTGAATGGAAGTATAAAATAGCTAAGAAAGACAGGGGAATTACATTTGCTAAGGGCAATTATCTCATCATGACTACATGGTGAAAGGATTGCCTATCCAATTAAAAAATCTCTTATTTGAAACCCCCAGTACAAGGTTTTAAATTTCTCTCTCTCTACTTTTATTTTTAAAAAACATTTTTAAACTGTGATAAGAAACGTTGAAAATTCCCACCCAAAAGTCACAGATGTCTGAACAAGTGAGAGTAAACTGAACTATAGAGCACGCCCTCAAACTGGGGGTGGGGCTAAATAGGGAGAAAACATTTCAAAGCATTATAAAATGGCAAGAGAAAATCTAGGTGAACTACTAGAAACACAAGGACCAGCTGTCTACCAGCATCGCAAAATACATACTTTTCTAAAAAATTACAAATGCATAGGAACTACAGTACAGTCCAAAAGCTCAGTGGTGGCAGAAAAACATTAATAGCATTACAAGACACCTACTGCAAATAGGGTTTCATGGGAAAATCAAGATCACAAAATCAAAAAAACATAGGGCTATAGTTTAAGGCCTTATCTGCCATATGCTGTGCTTTGTTTTGTGCATAAAATAGTTGATAGGGGTGCAAACAGTGAAAGCATTCAAGAATGCATGGGATAGGCATAAATGAACCCTAGTAACATCAGGGAAAGGGTAATCAAGGGACACTTGAGGGTAGGGAATAGGAAATATGAGCAGACTAGATGGGCCTGGCAGTCCTCATCTGCCGTCAGATTCTACGTATCTATGTTAACACTGTTTTGTCACGTTTAAAAAATGTAAACAAATCTGATAACTCTTTCAAAATGTTCACTCCAGTAGCAGCTTTAGATAGCCATGTCATGCTTGTGTGATGATGCAGTCGGAGTGAAAGCACTCTGGAGCGATGATGGAATGTGTATAGGAACCTGTTAAATATAGTTCTTTTAACACCCTTGGATTGTATATATGGGTAAAATCCTTCACAGCGCATGTGTGATACCCTCTTCACACATGCACAGTAAAGGATTTTACCCATATATGCAATCCAAGGGTGTTAAAAGAACTATATTTAACAGGCCCCTATATACATTTATTTATTTATTTAAATGTTTCACCAGGAAAGGCACACTGAGCAACAAGGATGCTCATCTCACAGTGCGACCGGGGGGGGAGGGGATTACAGAAGGATAGCAGAGTATACAGTAGTGTGTCATGGATTAACTGTTACAATGTGCAACACTTGTGTAAATTTTGGTTACAAACATAGGGTTAAATCGATAACAGGCACAAAATACAGTGGTGTACAAGACTAGAGAGCAATAATGCTCTGAGGAGATCAGTTGGAGACAGTGACAACAGTATTTAAGTGCAAGTAGACAAGTGCGCAGGTTGGGGGTATAAGGCAACATTCATAGTAGTTGCTGCATGCCACTGGACGCCGTTAAGGAAAGGTAGAAGCACCGTGGCAGGGGAGCATGGGGTGAGGTAATGGAGAAATTTACCATGTAGAAGCTAGACAGGGCGGCAGATAGAGAGATCTCAAAATCAAAAAAACATAGGGCTATAGTTTAAGGCCTTATCTGCCATATGCTGTGCTTTGTTTTGTGCATAAAATAGTTGATAGGGGTGCAAACAGTGAAAGCATTCAAGAATGCATGGGACAGGCATAAATGAACCCTAGTAACAGCAGAGAAAGGGTAATCAAGGGACACTTGAGGGTAGGGAATAGGAAATATGAGCAGACTAGATGGGCCTGGCAGTCCTCATCTGCCGTCAGAGTCTACGTATCTATGTATCTACGTTAACACTGTTGTGTCACGTTTAAAAAATGTAAACAAATCTGATAACTCTTTCAAAATGTTCACTCCAGTAGCAGCCTTAGATAGCCATGTCATGCTTGTGTGATGATGCAGTCGGAGTGAGAGCACTCTGGGCGATGATGGAATGTATAGGGACCTGTTAAATATAGTTCTTTAACACCTTGGATTGTATATAGGGTAAATCCTTCACAGTGCATGTGTGATACCTCTTCACACATGCACAGTAAAGGATTTTACCCATATATGCAATCCAAGGGTGTTAAAAGAACTATATTTAACAGGCCCCTATATACATTTATTTATTTATTTAAATGTTTCACCAGGAAAGGCACACTGAGCAACAAGGATGCTCATCTCACAGTGCGACCGGGGGGGGAGGGGATTACAGAAGGATAGCAGAGTATACAGTAGTGTGTCATGGATTAACTGTTACAATGTGCAACACTTGTGTAAATTTTGGTTACAAACATAGGGTTAAATCGATAACAGGCACAAAATACAGTGGTGTACAAGACTAGAGAGCAATAATGCTCTGAGGAGATCAGTTGGAGACAGTGACAACAGTATTTAAGTGCAAGTAGACAAGTGCGTAGGTTGGGGGTATAAGGCAACATTCATAGTAGTTGCTGCATGCCACTGGGCGCCATTAATGAAAGGCAGAAGCACCATGGTAGGGGAGCATGGGGTGAGGTAATGGAGAAATTTACCATGTAGAAGCTATACAGGGCGGCAGATAGAGAGTGGTTGGAGGATGAGTGACAGATTTGGGCCGGAAGATTGTTCCAGAGTTTGGGAAGGTGGTAGGAGAAGGTGGATTGGCCCTCTGAGGTATGCCAGTAAGGAATTGACAGTAGTCTGTGGTCAGTTGACCTGAGGGCAAGAGAGGGGTAGGCGGAGCTGCTAGAGAGGAGGCAAGGTAGTGTGGAAGGGAACCGAGCCAGAATTTCTTTGTAAATTTAGCACTATGGAGCAAGTGCCGGTTGATAAGGGAGGGGAAGGTCAGCAACCGGTAGAGCTCGCGGTGATGAGTGCAGGTGGGGGGCATCGAGGTCGAAGTGGCAGAAAGCATTGAAGAGGGGGTCAAGTCCGGATAGTGTGGACTTGGGGGAGGCACCATAGACTATATCACAGTAGTCGAAGGTTGGTAAGATCATTTTCTGCACAATTTCATGTCTGGCAGGAAGAGGGAGGCTACTGCGGTTCCTGAAGAGAGCACCGAGCTTGGGGCAGAGTTTCTTCAGGATAGCATCGACGTGGGCAGAGAAGGATAGGTGTTGGTCAAGCCAGACCCCTAGGTACCTGAAAGTAGTTATGTCCTCAAGGACTGTCCTGTCCAGGGTGTGGAAGTTTGGGAGGGTGGTGAGCCTGGATAGCCTCTGCCTGGTGCCAAAGGTCATGGAGACTGTCTTTTTGGCATTGAGGGAGAGTTGGTGGGAGCTAAACCAGAGCAGAACTTTGTTGAAGTCAGCCTGAAGGGTGGTAGCAACCTCCACGGGTGTCCATCCAGAGGTAAACAGGACCGTGTCATCTGCATATATGTGAATGGAGGATGATGAGCAAAGTTGAGGCAGGTCATTGAGAAGGATGGAAAAAAGGATAGGTCCAAGTTCAGAACCTTGTGGGACACCAGTGTCAATAGGGAGCGGAGGGGAGGTGGAATCTGCGATTCTTACAGACTGAGTTCTGCCTAACAGGTAGTCTCTAAACCAGCTTGTGGCAGGCCCTGATAGGCTGACTGCAGAGAGGCATGATAACAACAGGGGATGAGAGATACTGTAGAATGCTTTGGCTAGGTCAACAAATATGGCTGAGGTGATAAGTTCTTTGTCCATCCCAGATAGGATAGAGTCGGAAAGCCTTAACTGGGAAGTGGCCGTAGAGTGGTGCTTTCTAAATCCAGACTGGTAGGGAGTGAAGAAATTGGATTCAGTGAGGAAATTAGAGAGTTGGGAGAGTACGAGGTGCTCCTGTAGTTTCACAAGGGCAGGGAGGAGAGAGATGGGCCGGTAGTTAGCAGTGGAGGCGGGGTCACCACCTTTAGGCAGGGGTATAACAGTGGCATGCTTCCAAACCATGGGAACAGTTACAGTGGCAAATGAGTGGTTTAGGAGGTTTGCTAGTGGAGAAGCAATGGCAGGGACTGATAGGTAGAGTAGTCCAGTCCGTCGGCTGACTTGACGTTGAAAGGGTTGAGGGATCGTAGGGCCTTTTGAGCCTCAGTAGGAGAAATGCTTCCAAAGTAGAAGGTGGCCTCACCGTGGGATACTGGTGATTTAGCATGAGTGCTTAGAGGAGCAGCAGTGGGCAGGGAAGCCAGGATGGTGGAGACACACGAGGTGAAGTATGTGTTGAACTCAGAGGCAACTGCGAGTGGGTCAGTGAGAGGAGTGCCACTTGAGACCAGAAGAGGGGTAGGGTTTGGTGAGGGGGTAGAAAAGGGATTGAATGACTTTTCAAAATTTGGAATGCCTGCTTAGATTGGCATTGAGGGTGGAGCTGAGGTACTCAGCTTTGGTTAGCCAGGTGGCCTTAGTGCATTTATTACGGAGCATCCAGTAGATGGTGTTATCACTAGGGAGGAACAAGGATTTGTAAAGTTTCCACGCCTTGTCCTGGGCATTTTGACACATTATTAGTTCGGGGGAAATCCAGGGTAGGTGGTTGCCCTGAATCCTGATACGCCGCATAGGGGTGTGTTTTTCCCAGATGAATGTGTCTCTGAAATGTGCTAGAGAGTCATCGATATTAACATTATTAGTGTTTGGGGACCAGTTTGCATGAGCTAGGTCTTCTAGCAGGGGGTCCAGGTTTAGTGATTTGTAGGAGCGTTCTACCAGGAATTTAGGGGGGTTTGGGCAATGGATTTTGCGGACTAGGCAGGTTATGTGGTGGTCACTTATGCAGTCGGGTAGTAAGCCAGCCTTGAGGATGCGGTGAGGGTGGAAGGTGAGTGCCTAGTCGATTAAGGAGTGATTGCCAGTCTTGTGATTTGTACGCATGTGCTCAGTGATGACCTGGGAGAGATTTAAGGCTGCTATCTCTGAGCGGGCTTTGTTTAGTGAGACAGCCAGTCAGTTGTGATTGAAATCTCCCATGATGTGAAGTTCACTGGAGGGGGCGAGGGAGACTTGGTGACTTATAAGGTCAGTGACAGTAGTGGCAGGGGTACCAGGATGGCAGTAGACACCAGTGACATAAATAGGCAGCGAATAGATGAGGGACAACTGTAACATTAGCAGTTTGTAGACTTGGGGCATGGTTTTAGCTAGTGTTACAGAGAAGAATAGGTTTGAGGTGGTGTAAATGGTGACAACTCCTCCTCCTCTAGTGGGGCGGTCAATGCGTGAGACAGTGTACCCTGGTATGGCAATGGATGTATTCTTCAAGCTTTGTTTTAGCCAGGTTTCAGATAAAATGATAATGTCAGGAGCATGTTGGGCTGCAAGCACTTGGAGTAGGTCAAGTTTAGAGGCAAGGCTGCGAATGTTTAGATGAAGCAAGCGCAGGCCGTGGGGGAGGGAGCCAGATTGAATGGTAGCGGTGGCTGCTGTATAGGTGTTTACCGCTGGGCCAGTAGGGGTCCTGGAGTGACCAGGTCCTAGGTTTGGATGTATGTCACCTGCAGCAAGGAGAAGAAGTATAATAGTTAGATACTGTGATAAAATTTGTTTGTACCAAGCTGTGGTGAGCAAGCGTTGCCTAGGAGGTGTTTTGGTGTGGGCAGGGTATGCAAAGTGAGAGGCTATGAGGTGGAAGGCTGACCAGAGGTGGGTGTAGAAGAATAGAGAGGAGCAGGGGCGGAGTGGGTAGCGGAACCAAGTAGGGCCCGGTAGGGAGAGGGTTGCAGTGGGGGAGGACTGTGTGGGATAGGTTAGCACAGGCAGAGGGTAGGGATGGGGGTCATTAACCACCACTAAGGGGAAGGATGGGGGGTAGGCAGACAGCGATGGAGATAATGAGAAGCAGCTTCATAGCTGGGAGGGAGAAACTGTCAGTATACAGCAAGGCAGCAATGGGTAGGTTGGAGGCCTTGAGGAGGCAGGGGAATTGGTAGGAGTGAAAGTGGAATGACAACTTGAAGGCTTGGTGGCAACTATAGGTTTAGAGATCGGTGGGGCGAGTAGGCAGGAGAGAGGAGAGAGGAGCCAATGAGGTGTGCACAGCTGAGGTGGGAGGGGCTAGTGGTGTATTTAATAGGTGGCCTGGGTGGGAGCGGGGGGTGGGAGAAAAAAAAACATTGAAAAATGTAGCTGGTGCAGTTCGGACAGAAAGCTGGCTAACAGGTGCACCAATCGGGAGCTTAGGGCAACATGCCTCTCCAATCCAGAGCCTCGGGAACAGAAGAAGCACCAATCTCAGAGCCGCCAAAGCGTGCCAGCTGAAGAGGTAGATTCAGTGGTAGTATCTTGTGTGGAGTCCATGTGGGGGGGCCAGGAGGGCGGACGGGAGACAGCTTCTTTGTCGGCAGCGGCGGCTGTGGTCACAGCCAAAGGCATCGCTTTGATCTGGGAGCACTGCTAGGGGTGCAGGCAGACCTGGGGAATAAAAGAAGTGTACAGTGAATTTTAAGCAGAATTAGAGGGAGGAGAGCTGGGGATTGGTGGCAGACCGTCAATGGGGGTGGAGGTGCTGAGAGGGAACAAAAGAATAGTTCAACAATGCAGAAGTGGGATGGAGTGAGGGTCCAAGGGACAAAGGAGGAATGATTTATGTAGACAGAGAAGGGAGTAGCGTGGGGAAGGGGATAGGAGACAGGTATTGGATCTGTCTGGACTGAGGACAGGAAAGAGAGAGCTGGGAAAGGATAGAGCCAAGGGTACAGAAAATGGCACTGAAGACAGGGATTAAGTGAGAAACAGAGAAACAGCTAGAGAGAGGAGGGAAAAGTGAGGGCTGAGGCACAGGGCAAAGAGGCAGGCAGAGTAGTACACAGAGCTGAGCTGGAAAACAGGAGTTGGATACAGCTTCACGCTATGTAGTAAAGGCAGGCAGGAAGGTATACAGTGCTGAGTTACAAAAACAGTAGAAGGCAAATATTACAGCAGCAGTAGTAGGTTATAATTGCAGTTCTTATTATCTTGCACAGACTTAGATTTACTTATGCAGTATGGATTGCAACAATTCAAGTGAGAACAAACATTCTAGATTTTAGCAATGCAACAGTTTAACTGGCCAGTGGAAAAGATCAAAAAAGGACTGAAAGTCACTATTACATGGCCACGTCCAACAAGCAATGCAATTGGAAAAACCCCTGTTCAGAAATGCACAGGGAAAGTTAAAAATATAGCTGGTGCAGTTCAGGCAGAAAGCCGGCTAACAGATGCTCCAATTGGGAGCTTAGGGCAACCCGCCTGTCCAATCTGGAGACTCGGGAACAGAAGGCGCACCAATCACAGAGCCACCGAAGCATGCCGGCTGAGGAGGTAGATTCAGTGATAGTATCTTGTGTGGAGTCTGTGTGGGGGGACCATTAGGGAGGTCGGGAGACAGCTTCTTTGTCGGCAGTGGTGGCTGTGGTCATGGCCGAAGGTGCCGCTTTGATCCGGGAGTGCCACTCGGGGCACGGGCAGACCTTGTGTGGAGTCTGTGTGGGGGGACCAGGAGGGCAGTCAGGAGACAGCTTTTTTGCAGGGAGCAGCGGCTGTGGTCACAGCCCATTATCACTCCGTACTGCTCTGTCTAGGATGACATCATCACACAAGCATGTCACGGCCATCTTAGACCACTACCAGAACAGCATTTTGAAACAGTTACCAATTTTTTTTATTTTTTAAACACGACGAAACAGGTTAAAACTATTTTATGCACAAAACAAAGCACAGCATATGGCAAGTAATGACTTAGACTACAACCCTATGTTTTTGGATTTTGCACTTTTGATTCCTAAATTAATCTCTTTATTTGTTCTCTCACAGTTTAGCAAAGAGTCATGGAAATTATGATACCAGCCTAATGTTTTGCACCAGGGGGCGCTTCATCAGATATTTCCTGTGCATGTCATTTTTATGTTCGCTGTGTGTACGCACACAGCGAACATTTAGCTATGAGAGTGGCTTTGGAAAGGTGTGACACTGTCAGTCCAATGCATAGTGTTCTGTAAGGGGCTCATCAGTGTCACATCAGTCATCAGCTAGGCTGATCATGACACTGTTCTGGCTTGTTGTGTGGAAACTTCATGTAGTCCAAAGGAGAGATCTGACCCAATCATAAGTCAGCTCTTTCCTTTGACCTACATAACACCACCCAGCAAGCACAGCTGATATGTCATGCTCAGCCTGCTGAAAACCGTCCCTCATAAATTGAATTATACCCTCTAAAAAAGAAAACTGTCCATCAATGTCTGTTGCTTCCTTCACCATTACTGTCCTGCCACCCAACCCTCCCTCTCAGCACCCACCACCCCACATCCCCACACAAGCACAACACCAACACTGGGGTGGCCCAAGTCCCAGTGTCACCATGTGAAATAAACAAAACCATTTCTCATAGTTTTTTTTAATATACCCTATAAGAAAGAAAACCATCTATTGATGCCTGTTGCTGCCGCCATTGCTGTCCCTGCACCATTCCTCTCAACTGTCCCCAATTACGAGGAATGTCCCTCATTTTACTCCTCAAAATAGCTCTGTCCCTAATCCATCCTTCATAGAGAAGGTGATGTAAATTCAGACTTAAGGCAGAAATTCATAATATTCTTAGATGCTAAGTCAAAAATGAACTTTGTTGAAGTAAACACAATGTTTTCAACAGTGGTCTGAGCTAGTATCTCCATGTTTGAGGATGAGTCCCTCATTGTCCCTCATGTTGGGTGTCCATGTCCCTCATTTCAGTGACAAAAGGTTGAGAGGTATGCCCCCACCCGACCATCCCACTCAGCACCCACCCCCACAAACATTACACCAAATCTGGGGGTGACCAATCCCCAGTGTCACCACCTGAAATAAAGAAAACCATCCCTCGTAGTTTTTTAATACACCCTGTAAAAAAAGTAAACTGTCCATTGATGTCTGTTGCTGCTGCTACTGTTACTGTCCCCCCCACCTGACCCTCCCACTCAGCACCCACCCCTTCACACACACCCAAGCCCTTACTTACCTACCAGGGTTCAAACACTGTAATCCTCTCTGGACCCCAGACTCTTCAATGCCAGGCTACAAACTAAGGAAATCAGGTATGCAGTTCAATGTATTTCAAGGAGGGTTTGAACTTGTTGTCATAACTTGGTCATTTTTGAATATTTTTCCCCCAAATTTTCAGCATGCCTTTTTGGGACCCTGTCTCATGAACAATGGCAGTGAAATCAGGCAAATCTGACCCAAAAAGTGATTTCCCAGTCACTGTGTGAAATCACCTCTTGGGCAGGAGCTGAAAATTGTTTCTGCCCTTGTTCATGAGGTGGGGGCATAAGAAGGCTATGTTGAAAATTTGGGTAAAAATAAAAAACAACAAAGTTACGAGCCTGCATCAAAATTTATGAATGCAGGCTCATAACTTTGGTCATTTTTAGTATTTTGACCCCAAATTTTCAACATAGCCATTTCTTCACAGCACCTCATGAATGTGACAGGTGTCATGTTTCAAATCCTGGCCAAAATGTGTTTTCATACCCGTGGCACAAAATCACCTTTTAGGCAGGGTGTGAAAATTGTCTCCACCCTTGTTCATAAAGTGACTTATAAGAAGGCTATGTGGAGTTATAAGATGGATATGTTGAAAATATCGGTAAAAATATATGAGAAAACAACAAAGTTATGAGTCTATGTTGCAATTTTTCAATGCACAATCATAGCTGTGGTAATTGTCAATATTTTGACCCCAACTTTTCATCATAGTCATTTTTACACCCCACCCCATGAATGTGCCTGCTGTCATTTCTCAAACTCTACACAAAATGTGTTTTAATACTTGCGACGCAACATGATGTTTCAGCCATTGATTTGTAAATGACATCTATCATGCTCTGAAGGAGTGGTCATAAAAATAATATTTAGAAAATCTGGGGTATAAATGTGAAAAAACAACAAAGTTATGAGGAAACGAATTGTTCCAGCATTTACTCATTTTATTTTGGCAGGTTTTTGCCCCTAACGTTCTACATATCCCTTGTGTTACACCCACCTCGTTAACATGACAGGTATAATTTTTCAAATCCCCTCTGAAACTTGCTTCCATAGTCACACAGCAAAATCACCTTTTGGATGGGATTTTAAAAATTCTACCTGCCTTGATCATAATGTCAGGTCATAAAGAGACTGTTGGACATTTAGGGTCAAAATTTGGGAGCCCTCTTCAAAGTAGATCTTCCTCTCAGCTGCCCTATCCTGGGTAATTACAATCTAACAATGTGTAAAAGCGGGACACCACTGAAAATGAAACACTGCATCTCATGTGCTCTATCCTGGGTAAATGTGTATTAAAAATGTGTGCACGCAAGATCTGGTACAACAGCAACACCAGCAGCGAACATCTAGCATTGACAAATGCTTGTTTTACAAAGGTATATACTTTGTGAGGTTGGTAGAGTGCTGATCCTTGTGTTTCTTGTGGTTAATTACAGTATGAGGCACCTCACAGATCTCTGAGCTGTCTTTGTGCTTGTTGTATGAAATATCTGGATGCGTCATTGCTCTAAACTGGTCACCTGACCATGCATTAAGTAAGCAATAATACACAAGAGAGTGTACATTAAAGCATTTGTAATGCATATCCCAGAGTTTTGTGAGGTATGAGGCTGATAGCCAAGAGTCCAGATAAACCCTGGGAAGTGCATCATAAATGTTTTAATGCACACCTTGAAATGTATTACTGTATTTATAAAATGGATTTGGGGTGAAAAACAGTTTTGCAGACATGGAAAGGAGATTGGAGACCTGACCATGCATGAATAGTGTTATAGTAACTGGTGACCCCCTATAATAGCTGGATATGCATTCCTGATAAAACGTCATAACAACTCACTGAATTCTCTAATAACTGTATAGCAAGTTGTTACAGCATTTTCCTCCTCACGCTCTCACTTCACTGTATTTGTGCGAGTAAGGCAGTTGCTCAGTGACATGCTCGCTCACAGAAATACAGCCTAGTTTTTCTCTCTTTTGAAAACCAGTTATTATAAAAAATAATGCCTGTGCAAAGTTTGTATTATGAGGAATTGTTTACACACCCTCAGTGTATGATATTGTCATAAACCCCTAGAGCTTTGCTCCCAGGGTTTGTGGATTATCACACAACTCAGGTGTGTGAAAAATCCTCATAACACACACCTGCACAGGCATTATTCTCAATATAATAAATGTCTCCGCCAATAAGATGCCTACATTTTTTTTGCCATTTTTTATATATCCCGATAGATACACAATATGGTCTGCACTCTCATTTCACCAGTATGTCCTCAAAAACAGTTTTACTATGCACTCGACAGCCCTGTGGAACATCCCGACAGCGATGGCCGCATTGCTGAAATGTCGGCATTGCAGTGTTAGGATACACTCCCATGGGGCTGCACCCCATGCCCCCCAGTCTCTAGGATTCTAACTCCAAATCAGAGTTGGACTGAAGCGATACATCCTGCAGGCAGTCTCGGGTAGCAGAGACCATCACAGCGATGTGTGGGTTTTGCCTGATTCCTGTCGCTGTGATGGTCTTTGTGATCAGGGGTTCACTGCAGCGATGGTATACCCTCAAAAACATTTCTTTCACACCAAATCCATTTTATAACTGCAAATAATATACTTTGGGTGCGCATTAAAGTATTTATGGTGCACTTTCCAAGGTTTGTGAGGACACTTTGCCTTCAGCCTCTCGCCTCACAAAATCTGTTAGGTTTTCATGAAAAAGGTTTCAAGGCACACCCTGCTTGTATTTTTGCTTACCTACTTCATAAAGATGGTAGTTAACATGTGGAATAGCCTACCCAGTGAGGTTGTGGAAACTAGCACTGGCTCAGGCTTTGAAAGTAGGACTAGACACATTCCCCAAGAAGAGTGGCACTGAAGGTTAGAGTACTGTATCTTTCTGGTTGTTAAGCTTTGATGTGTGTCTCAAATTGGGTATAGTCACTGCCATGCAGCATGAGGGGTGAACAAGATGGACCTTACTGTAAGCCCCTTCCATAACCTCAATACAAAGTTATTATTCAGAGATGTAGAATTATGGGCAAGGCCACTTGTTTTTGGTTTTTACCTGAAAATCTGGTTACATTCCAGAATTTGGACTGCCTGCACACTGGTAAAAACAAAGAATTTCAGAGAACTTGGTATTTGTACCAGATCAGTAAATCTACAGAACCTGTATTTTTCTTATAATTGCTTCCTGTACTATTTTCAATTTGCTTCATTTAATGTTCAGTATATTAAGCCTTCTTTCCTTCTCATTGTCTATACACATACTAAAAGAATGAGAGTAGAATCCCAGTAAAATCTGGAAATTAAACTAACAGTCACCGGTGCAATTCCAGGAAACTGAAGTCTTGAAAATGGAATTTCATAGAATTTGAAACATAGAAACATATACTTTGTCGGCAGATAAGGACCGCTTGGCCCACCCAGTCTGCCCATTTCCCTACCTACTGGATAAGCTGCAGATCCTAGTTAACCAGCAGCCTACTTTTTTCTACCCCAACCCCCTAGAATTGCCTTATGACTGGCCCAGGCATGCTTGAATTCAACCACTGTTTTAATCACTGTAAACCAGTGGCCTTGATTGTGGTTAATAATCACAATTCATAAGCACATTGTAAGCTGCTCGGCAATACCTTACACGTAAAACCACAGCCAAGGCTTGTGATTGGTGGTTCACAATTACATACCCTGTCATTTCTAATTACTTGTTAAGATGTACTCAGGATGTAGGAAGCCCCTCTGTGCATCAGCAGCATCACTGCTCAGAATGTAGCAGCCCATGGTTGCACCCAAGGTCGGGACTCCTAGAGCATCCAAGAGGACTCCACTCCTCCAGGAAAGGAGGTTGGGCAGTGCAGCTGAGTATGTAATGTGGGTGGGAGGGAGTGGGGCTGGTTGCAGACTATGATTTGCTACCAGTACCTGGGATACCATGGGTGGCAGTGAAGCTGGGCATAGTAATGTGGGTGGGAGGATACGAGGGTTGGTTGCAGACCATGATTCTCTACCAGTACTTGGGATACCAGGGGTGGCAGTGAAGCTGGGTATAGTAATGTGGGTGGGAGGGGGAGAGGGGTGGAGGGTTCTTACAGACCCTGCTTTGCTACCACTGCCTGGGGTACCACGGGTAGCAGTGCGGCTGGGTATAGTAATGTGGGTGTGAGGGAGAGAGGGTTAGTTGGGACCATGATTCACTACCAGTATCTGGGATACCACAGGTAGCAATGCAACTGAGTATAATAATGTAGGTGGGCAGGAGGGCTGGCTGCAGACCATGCTTCTCTGTCAGTGCCTGGGATACCACTGGTGGCAGTGCAGCTGGGTATAGTAATGTGTGTGAAAGGTTGGGGGGCCAAGGAGGGAGGGTTGCAGGACATGCTTCACAATCACTACTTGGATTACCATGGGGAGGGAGGGAGGAAGGAAGGTTGGTTACTACCACTACCTGGGATACCATGAGTGACAGTACAGCTGAGTGTAGTAATGTGGGAGGGAAGAGAGTGGTTGTGGACCCTGCTGTGCTACTACTATCTGGGGTACCATGGGTGGCAGTGCAGCTGGGTATAGTAATGTGGGGGGGGGGAACAGGAGGGTTGGTTGCAGACCCTGCTTTGTTACCAGTACCTGGGATACCACAGGAGGTAGTGCAGCTGGGTATAGTAATGTGGGTAGGGGATGGGAGGGTTGGTTGCAGACCCTGCTTTGCTACCAGTACCTGGGATGCCATGGCTGTCAGTGCAGTGGGGTATTTATTTATTTAGCTTTTGTTGACCAGGTAAGCACTCTAGACAAAAAATGCCTATTTTCAGATGCAACCCGGGAGATTACAAACAGAAAAATATGCAGACAATATAACAAAGAAAAAATGTACATGCAATGCTTAGAAGGCATAGAAACATAGAAACATAGAATTTGACGGCAGATAAGGACCGCTTGGCCCACCCAGTCTGCCCATTTCCCTACCTGATGGATAAGTTGCAGATTCTAGTTAATCAACAGCTTACTTCCTCCTACCCCCCCACTAGAATTGCCTTATGTCTGTTCCATGCATTCCTGAATTCTCCCACTGTTCCTGACTCCACAACCTGCTCAGAAAGGCTGTTCCATGCATTCACAACCCTCTCTATGAAAAAATACTTTATAACATTACCTCTGAGTCATCCCCCCTCTATCTTCAAATTGTGCCATCTTATTCTTGCACATCTCTTTTTCTGAAATATACTACCTTTTTGTACTTTGTTAATTCCTTGAGATACTTGAAAGTTTCTGTCATGTTTCCCCTCTCCCTCCTTTTCTCAAGGGCATACATATTAAGCTGTTTTAGTCTCTCCTCATATGTCTTCTGGTGCAGACCCTGCACCATTTTGGTGCCCTCCTCTGAACAGCCTCCACTTTGTCTATGTCTTTGCGGAGATGGAGTCTCCAGAACTGCCTTGTAGTACTCTAGATGGGGTCTCACCAACTATCTGTACAGAGGGATAACAACTTCCTGCTTTCACTGTTGATGCCTCTCCCTATGCATCCCAGTATCCCCCAACCCTCCTTACTGCCTTCTCACATTGCTTGCCCACCTTTAGGTCATCTGATATAATTACTCCTAGGTCTTTTTCGATTTTTGTTGTTATTATCTCACCCCTCATTGTGTACTCTTCCCCTCTGTTTTTGTTTCCCAGATGCACTACCTTGCACTTCTTTGCATTGAATCTGAGCTGCCATGTATTTGACCGTTCCTCCAACCTTGCCAAGTCCCTTTTCATCCTTTCCACCCCACCTTGTGTATCAACCCTGTTGCAGATCTTTGTGTCATCTGCAGAGATACATACTTTTCCTTCCAGGTACTCTCCAATATCACCTATAAAGACATTAAAGAGAATCAGTCCCAGTACTGAACCCTGTTGTACCCCACTAGCTACCCTCCTTTCTTCACTGTGGATTCCGTTTACTATTACCCTTTGTGTCCTGTTGTCCAGCCAGTTTTTTATCCATGCTACCACCTTGGGACCCACTCCAAGGCTGGCTAACTCGTATGTTAATCTTTTGTGTGAGACTGTGTCAAATGCCTTGCAAAAATCTAGGTAGGCCATATCCACAGCCCCTCCCTGGTCTACTACTTTGATCACCCAGTCAAAGAAATCTATTAGGGTCATCTGACATGACCTTCCTGCTGTGAAACCATGCTGCCTTGGGTCCTGTGCCCCACTGGCCTCTAGGTGCTAAGCAATTATTTCCTTCAGAAGTGATTCCATTATTTTCCCTACCACTGAGATCAAACTAACTGGTCTGTAGTTTCCTGCCTCTGCCCTGCTCCCACTTTTGTAAAGTGGAATCACATCTGCCCTCCTCCAGTCCTCAGGTACCACCCCATCCTCCCATGATTTGTTAAAGAGAGTAGTCAGTGGCGTTACTAGTTCTACCCTTAGTTCTTTTAGAATTCTGGGGTGAATCCCATCAGGCCCCATTGCTTAGTCCACCCTCAGTTTCAAGAGTTCTTTCAAAACCCTTTCTTCTGTGAATGGACTGGTATCAACCCCCCTATTCAGAGTGTTTCTCTTGTTGTGTTTAGGTACCTCCCCCTCCTCTTCCGTTGTGAATACTGAGCAGAAATATTTGTTCCGTATCCCTTCTTTTTCACTGTCACGCTCTGCCCACGTTACCTCCCCTTTATGAAGTCTCTGTATCCTTACCTTGGTCTTTCTTCACTCCCTGATGTACCTATAAAAGGTTTTATCCCTCTTCTTAAAAAAGTTGGCTATCTTTTCCTCAGTTTGTGCCTTTGCTATTCTGACTGTCTTCCCTGCCTCCTTCTGCTTTAACTGATAAAGTTCTCTGTCCTGCTCCTTCTGTGTTTCCTTATATTTCCTGAATGCTATCCTTTTCTCCTTAACCTTCTCTACCACCTCGTTTGAAAACCATAGCATTTTTTTTCCTTCATTGTGTTTTGTTGATTTGCTTTATACAAAGGCTTGTTGCCTCTGTGATGGCTGTTTTGATTACTCCCCATTGTTCCTCCACCCCTCCTTCTTGCCCGTTTGCTAGTGCTTTTCTGAGGCATTCTCTCATTTTCCCAAAGTCAGCCCTCCTAAAGTCCAATACTCTTGGTTTTATATGGCTTGACTCTATGGCTGTGTTTATTGTGAACCACACTGTTTGGTGGTCACTTGTTCCCAGATGGCTACCCACTTCTAAATCTGAGATCCTTTCTCTTTCCCCATTTGAGAGTACCAGGTCTCAGATTGCTCCCTCCCAAGTGGGTTCCAACACTAGCTGTCTGAGGCATGCCCCCTGTAGGGCATCAAGAATGACCCTGCTCTTGGATGTGCCTGCAGCAAAGGTACTCCAGTTAACATCTGGCATATTCAGTCCTCCCATCAACAATATCTCCCCTTTTGCTGCCATTTTAAGGATGCCATCTATTATTTCCTTGTCCATTTCCTCCCCCTGAGATGGGGGTCTGTACACAACCCCCATGCGGATTGTGGTGCCATTTCCTGTCTCCTGGGTGACCCATAGTGACTCATCAACTTCCTGTTTACTTTTTAGTTCTGTTGCTTTAATCCCTTCCCTTATATAGAGAGCTACTCCTCCTCCTCCTCTTTTACCCACCCTGTCCCTCCTGTAGATTGTGTATCCTGGTATGCTGACATCCCAGTCATGGTTCTTTGTGTACCATGTTTCAGTGACTGCCACAATATCCAGGCATCCCTCTTCCATCAAGGCCACTAGTTCAGAGAGCTTGTTACACAGACTGTGGGCATTGGTACTCATCGCCTTCCATTTTTTGATGGCCTTACCCCTTTTAGCCCCATCCCTGTCCTTACTGCCTTTGGTTGACTTATCTGGGAGGTCGACTTATACAGGAAAAATGTGCAAAAAAGCATAAACATAAGGTTGAGGCTGTAGTATAGTAAAGGGATATCCAGTGAGTATAGCGACTGAATATGAGCGACCGTCAAATGGTGACTCATATTCAGCGCTATCCCCATGGGCTAGCCTGCAAGGGTAGTGACCCTACACAAAAGTGAGCATAGGGAAGGGGCAACAGGAAAGGTGGGGATAGTGAGAGGAAGGGGAGGGATAGGGAAAGGGTTTGTAGGGGAGTGGTGAGTCTGCTGCAGCTGAGCTAGCCATGTGGTGTGGTGGTGAGGGTGGCTATCTCTGGCACAGCAGCTACTGGGTTCAGAGTTGGGGACCAGGAGACGATATTTTGCCGCTGCCTCTGGCTACCTTTATTTTTTTGTGCCGCAACTGGAGTGTCACTCCCTCCCTGTCATGCACCCTCCTGGAGTTAGGAATCTATAGTCAGGGGGGTGTGAGGGGCAAGAGGGGCATAGCCCCCCCTGCAAAAACACTTAGTGTTGTTGCCAAATGTTGGTTCACCTGCATGTGTATATCATCAATTTGCTTTTTAGTAATATACACTCTCCATAACAGTAATCGCTATTTTGCGATTGCTATTATGACATGAAACCCAGTAAAGGAGGCTTTGACTAGAAACATACATTAGATAAGGCAAAACAAAGGTACAGTGAATAGAAGATTTTAAGTAAACAATAAATGCTTAAGTACCAGTATGTTGCCAATTGTAGGACACCACTCATCATGTATAGTAATGTGGGTGGGGGGATGGGAGGATTGGTTGCAGACCTTGCCTCACTACCACCACTAGGGATACTGTGGGTGGCAGAGCAGCTGGGTATAGTAATGTGGGTGGGAGGGAGTATGTGTTGGTTGCAGACCCTGCCTTACTACCACTACCTGGGTACCATGGGTGGCAATGCAGCTGGATATAGTAATGTGTGCTTGAGGAAGGACACTGGCTGGCCCTTTGCATTGACACACTGATACGTGCTGATGCTGGTGTGTGTGTGTGTGTGTGTGTGTGTGTGCATGTGGGCACACATGTGTGTTTTTGTGTGTGTGTGCCCTTGGAGCCACCACCAGCTGTGTCCTAGTGAGGGACCGGGGAGAAAGGAGGAGTAGAACCTGACCCGGTGGCAGAATTATGGCATCAGTACTCTCAGGCCCCATGCCTAGCCATGTTAAATTTATTCCCAGAGTTTTTATTTTTATTTATTTAGTTTTTGTTGACCGGGTAAGTGCACTAGAAAAATCCTGCCTATTTTCAGGCACGACCCAGTGGAGGGGGATACAGATGAATGCCAACTGACCTTGAACCAGATTAAGCTGTTGGGCAGCCCTTTATGGCTTGACCATGGGGAGGGTCCGCTATAGTAAGGGGGTTGTCAGGATTGGGAGGTCACCAGGAAAGGCCTGTAGGGGACAGCCAGTGAAGTCAAGTGCATAAACACAATAACAAATTAAAAAAATGCACCCAAGAGCCTATAAAATGCAAGCTGAAAGAACCGAATAAACTTCAGTTCGTGTTTTTTTTCTGAGCCTATGACATATCTGCCTTACTTCACACCACCGTGCAGAAGGCCAGACATTAGATCTTCTATCTTTGACTAGTGGAGATCAGAGCATATCATTGAGATGACATACTCACTCAGCTTCCAGAGTGGGGGAGGGTAGAGAGTGCTGGGGAGGAAGTTAAATAACATAGAAATATAGACAATGACAGCAGAAAAAGACCATCGGGCAATCCAGTCTGCCTGCAATGCTCTATAGTAGTCCAAGACCTGTTGTCTATGTGTTTTTTTTGTCCACACTGCCCACTCTCATGTTTACTGGCTTACTGCTATCCCCACTGAGTAACTACTAATTCCTTAACTCTGTACCTGCCATGCTTGAAACCACTGGCATCCACCACCTCAGCCAGTAGGCAGGTCCATGGCTCAACCACTCTGTGTAAAATAAAACCTCCTTACATCCCTCCTGAATCCCACCCCCCCACCCACCAGCTTCTTCTCATTTCCCCATGTTTGAGGTTCACTACACTTGTTGAATAGTTCCTTGTAGTTTGCCTTGTTCATTCCTTTCAGGAACTTGAAGGTCTTTCTCACATCGCCAATCTCTCTCTTCTGGTCTCCAGATCAGTGGTTGTTTCTGCAACTTAAGTGAAAAAGTCAGAAAAGGTCAGGAGCTCTACTCCTAGCTGTGGGATTGACAGCATGTAAATGTTTGCACTTTGGGTAGAGGGAAATCCAGTAGGACTCTTTGTAAAACCTTGAGGGATGCTATCATATATTGCCCCGAGAAGCTGAACCACCTCCTGGAGCAGGAGTCATGGGTCATTCACATCGCAGATTGCCTGCCCCTACGGTAGTATTAGTGGGCTACAAGGAAGGGCTCTGGTATCTACATGAATAATTGTTTTCTGGGAGGCCAAAATATTGGGAAAATGTAAGTAAAAAATAAAGTAAGATGTTTTTATTTGTTCAAGGTATGATTTGATGAGAAAGTGTTGGCGGGAAAAACCTTATGAAAGACCATCCTTTGCTCAGATACTGATTTCACTAACCAGGATGCTAGAAGAACGGAAGGTAAAACCTAATCACTAAATTTTTTAATATTTGTTTTTCTTATTTATATTTTTATTGTTTTTTTTTTCAAAACACATACACCATTATAGAAGACTTTTGATTCAGGGTAGTTATGCACGGTACTGAACTTGACAATTACAGTTACAAATAATTCCTTTACATTTGTCAGAAATATCAGTCTGTAAGGGCACTTTTGCAATGTATTCATCTTTTCTGAATAATGTCCACCAAACTGTAATGACATGCATTGTTCATAACTGAACTATCAGCTTTGTTTAGTGAAAGAATGCTTCAACATTTAGCACACACATAACTTTTTTTAGGATTTTATTTTTCATTTTTTTGGCCAGGAAAGGCACACTGAGCCAAAGCTTGTTTTCAGGTACATCCAGGGAGCACAGGAAGGTTAACTGACTTGCTCAGGGCCACACAGTATGTAAGTGGAGGCTGTGGGATTCATACCCATGTCTGCTGGGTCTCCAGGTTCCCAGCCTGGTGCTCTCATCTAGGCTATACAGCCTCCCTGGTGCAGCCTTCTCTGGGGTGGACCAGGGGAGTAAGGGTTGACCTAAGTGGTTCTGGCAAAGCAGCATTGAGGGCCCTATTTTCAAAAAAAGTCTCTTCCCCATTTCATGCCTTAAAGAATGAAGGGAGGGGGGTGTCAAAGGGCCAGATGCAGACACAAATGTTTTTCTGCCTGTGTCTGCATCAGCCCAAATGCCAAAACACTGGAGTCCTATTTTCAAAAGGGTCATAGATTTTTGTGACAGTTTCTGCAATTTGTGGCAAATTATGTAAAACAAAAATGGCGGATGCATCCAAAATGGTACATGAATCAAAAAAGCATCAAAAAATGGTGTATGTAAAAAAAAAATGGTGCGTGCATCAAAAAATGGTGCATGTATCAAAAAATGGTGTGTGCATCAAAAAATGGTGCATGTATCAAAAAATGGTGCATACATCACAAATTGTATGCATCAAAAAATGGTGCATTCATCAAAAATATGGTGCATGCATCAATGAAAGGAGACTGCATCAATAAAAAGTGCATGCATCAAAATATGGTGTTTGAGTAAAAAAATGGTGCAAGCATCAGAAAATCGTGCAGGCATCAATAAAAGGTGAATGCATCACAAATGGATGCATGCATCTAACAAACTGTGCATGCATAGAAAATGGTACATGCATCAATAAAAGGTACATGTGTCAAAAATGGTGCATACAGCAATAAACTATGCATGTGTCAAAAAATGGTGCATGCACTAATGAAAGGTACATGGTGCATGCATCAATAAAAGGTACATGCATCAAAAATGGTGTGTGTGTCAATAAAAGGTGCATGCATCAAAAAAATTGTGTATGCATCAAAAAATGGAGTACCATAGCATTTTTTTTTCCTTCGTTGTGTTTTGTTGATTTGCTTTACACAAAGGCTTGTTGTCTCTGTGATGGCTGTTTTGATTATTCCCCACTGTTCCTCCACCCCTCCTTCTTGCCTGTTTGCTAGTGCTTTTCTGAGGCACTCTCTCAGTTTCCCAAAGTCAACCCTCCTAAAGTCCAATGCTCTTGCTTTTGTATGGCTTGATTGTATGGCTGTGTTTAGCGTTTACCACACTGTTTGGTGGTCGCTTGTTCCCAGATGGCTACCCACTTCTAAATCTGAGATTCTTTCTTCATCCCCATTTGAGTGTACCAGGTCTAAGATTGCTCCCTCCCGAGTGGGTTCCAATACTAGCTGTCTCAGGCATGCCCCTTGTAGGGCATCAAGAATGACCCTGCTCTTGGATATGCCTGCAGCAAAGGTGCTCCAGTTAACATCTGGGATATTCAGGTCCTCCATCAACAATATCTCCCCTTTTTCTGCCATTCTAAGGATGCCTTCTATCATTTCCTTGTCCATTCCCTCCCCCCGAGATGGGGGTCTGTATACAACCCCCATGCGGATTGCGGTCGCGTGTCTTGGTTACGCTTTACTCAGATCTCTTCTTTTCATGTTCTCTGGTGCTTTCTTTTACTTCCTCCTTCCATGCTGCCTCAGATCAAAAGCACCTTCCCCCACAGGAGAGGCAAAGTTGCTGAAATGTCAGTGCTTATTCCTCTTCTCCCTGGACAAGATATTTACACTTATCTAAGTTGAGGCTGAAAACCCAGCCAAGACAAATCCCAACTGTTATATGTGCCTCTCCATACTTATGAAGAACAGGAGTGTCAGACAGCTCCCTAAAATTTTCATAGGCTTTACCTACACAGTGAGCTGGTACCCTGTTAAAGCTAGGGGTAAGGGAGTGTAGAAGTTCCAGGATTCAGGGCTTTTCTTCCATACTTTAAACCTTTAGTAACTGGTCTCAATCAGATGGGATGGGGTGAAAGCCATAGTTATAAAAAGGCTAAACACTATCTACATGATTTCCAAAAGTGATGATGAAGACACCGTTCCCAATTTTGGGTTGCACCTGCAAAAGTTACCAAAATATTTGAATGCTAGTTTTAAATATGTTGACACATTTAAGATAATTCACCTGATTTATGACACAAAAGTCATACATGCATCATTTTTTGACATATGCATAATTTTCTGTACACAAATTGCTCCAATTATGTCATAAAATTTAGACCATGTTTTATGCGGTCTAATTTTTTTCAAGTTCTGCAACTGTGGTAAAAAGATGCCTCAAATACCAGCCCAGTGGTGTAGAGAGATGAGACGCTATGCATCTTACCTCACCATGCTGGTGACCCATGTTCAGGAATGAACTCAGGTCACCGGCAGGCCAAGGAGGGAGAGGATTGAGCATTCAACAGACAGCTTGCCTCTCCTCTGCCGAGGTGGGAAGGCTTGCTGGCTCAGCCCTTGGCTGCCCCAGGTGGAGGCCTGAGGCATCAATGGCAGCTCGAGCAGAGGGGCCAGGGTTCCATAGTGTGTGTACGCTTCCATGTTCATATATTTATGTACCACCACAGCAAGGGGGAACTAAGAGAGAAAAGCAAAAAATGGGTTGGTGCAGGCTACATGAAGCCCTGCCTGCCCACCTCTGCCCTACACCATCACCAGTTCACCCATCCCAACCTGAATGCTTCACCAGCTGGGGGGAGGACAGCCCTTCCCTTCCCTTCCTGGCCACAGGGCTTAATCGGTGGGGGATACAGGGTTTGGTGGACCAGGGAATGCATGCTAGGCAAGAGGGGGAGGAGACAGGGTTGAGAGCCTGCCTGCAGCAACCCACCATGGAAAAGAAAACTCTATGGGAAAAAAAAGATGCTGCAAGTCTGGATGCTAATTTGAACATCGAGCCCTATGACATCTACAATAATTACAGTATAAAATGTAACTCTTTCCTTCCTTTTAGCTGTTCTAAACCTTCCCTTCACTTTAGATCCATACTATTTTTACCTGCATTATGACCAGGGCCCCCCCTTGAGAAGTTCTGTGCTCTGTGACAATCCACATAAGTGCCACAGATGTAAACTACAAGTCTCAGTTGCACTCACAGTTGATGTCTTCCTCTAATGCTCAGATGAGACAGAACACATTGCAGAATTAGTGTGAACTGCCATTTCTACTGGGATTTGTATTTTGTTCCTGTTGCACTCACGTTTGTCATCACAGGACGTGCAGCTTTACAAGGGGAACAGGGACCCCTAAAGACAATTCTAATTAATATGGATATTAAGCATAGTGGATATTCAAAGCAGCTGGGTGCTGGAAAAGAGTCACATTTTCAAAACTGACAGTGCTTACATAATAGTATTAGGGACTGGGAGCAGAAAGATACACTATGGAACCCACACATGCTCATCACAGGACTGAAAGGGACAATCCACATCTGAAGACCTGCTACTGATGTGGATCCCTAAATCAGCAACAGATCCTGCCAGTAAGTAAATTCCAAACAATTTTGCAACACCAGAGCAAAAGACAGGTATTTTTCAAATGGTGCTGAGGGAAGGTTGATTTATGGAGTATACTCATTTTTTACATAAATTATCTTGGCTGGGGGGGTTGACTTATCTGGGAGGTCAACTTATACAGGAAAAATGTGCAAAAAAGTTACACTACAAAACAATGCAATTTTAAGCAGATGTGTGAAGAATCCAAGTCCATTTGCCCATATAAAGCCTACCAGGCAGCATCAAGGGGCTCATTATGAGACTTCCCGTGTAGCTTCAGCAGGTAATGTAGGCACTGACTGCGGTAAATAAGTTGCAGACTGCACTTGCACCACACATGAATACTCCCAGGAAAATCAGCAAGCGCAAACTTCCAAACAAATCGCCAAAAACAAAGCAGGCTACAGAAACTCCTCCATCACAGACAACTGTCTACTTGTCATGGACTGCACAACACCTTCAGAATGTACTGTACCAATGACACTAGGCGTATTGCTGCATTAAGAATGTAATTATGTGAGTTTCCTGAATATATGTCAGGAGCAGTCATACAAGCAGACCTTTTATGCTATCAGCTATACAATTAAATAAATGCAGAATTTTGATAAACCTGTCATGGAATTCATACAGAAATTGCAATATTTCTCACAGGGGTCACTGAATTTTAAAAGAATGTGTAGCATGTCATGGGAGTGCATGATACCCTGGCTACCTAGAGCTAACAGTATCCTACCATACAGAAGTTTTAAACCTGCAGTCCTAATAAAGCAACTGTGCAAGTGATGAAGATAAGCAAAGAGTATGGTTACGGTGCTATAACAGGATTACCACATTGCTCTTTTCATTTGTTTCAGACCTATGTCAACACAACACTGTATGAGAAGTTTGCTTATGCAGGAATTGACTGTTCTGCAGAAGAAGCTGGTTGAAAAATGGGTGCAGATAAATAATCCCCTGACAAAACACCACCTACATTGGCAAATGAATGACCTATTGGACAGTTGTATTCAGAACATCATTACGTACATTTGTGTTCATTTATGTGTATACCTGAAATTAAAGCAACATGACTTCAATATCAATCTACAGGAAAGTATATAAAAAGGAAAAGGTCAAAAACAAATGCAAGGACAAAGTATTTCTAATATACATTATATATAGTATGTACAAAGCTTTTGTAATGGATGCATTTGCACCCAACATTTGTCTAGTATATCCAGAGGAGGTAGGATCTATGTGTTAGGTGCATCTGCGTGAAGGCAGGGGGCACAAAAGTAACGACAATCTTTTGTAAAAAGTAAGAAATTTCTCAGAATTTTACCTAGCAAATATCTTTATTCTGTGCCTTTATTTAAAGTCATTGTACTGTCATGGAACATATGGATTTTATGAGGATGTTTGCTGCTGAAGGTAATAAGTAAATATTCAATCTAGTGGCTGGCTGGTGAAATTCCAGGGCAGTAAGTACAAAGGCAATTGTTACTATGAATGTTGCATTGGAATGGAAAATATTTTTTCATTTAGTGGATTTAATCAACTAAAGAATGTTTACAGAGCCTGTGAGAATTATTTTGTAAGAAAGTACATCTGTATACCTCCTAAATCTCAATTCTACACTTGCCAACTCTTCCCCACCAGCTGTGAACTAACCCCCCACACACACACACACACACATAGAAAGCACTAGAACTGCCTATAAAAGCCACATAGGGCCTGTTATATGCAAAGTTCTTGTCCATTATGACCAAACAAACATATAGTAACTTTAATACATTTGGTTGGGGAAATACAGTTTTGTCCATTATAAATGACTCTTCATTACAACCATGCTCGTTATAAGTGGAGTGCACTGTATTATAAATATTTATATATTGTGCATAGATATTAGTGTAATGTACATACGTATGAACCCAAGTGGAAATAAATTAGCAAAAAATATACAGTATCTCCTCAGTTGCCTTTTATGTTTTTATACTGGTTGAAGTGTCCACCCCTAAGTAATGTACACTAGCAACCCAGAGCTATGAAAGTGCATAAAGCAAATTTTCATTGTTGCTAAAATAAATTTGTTTTTGGTAGGTATGGATGGAATAGCCCTATTGAAATTAGACTCCCCACCACCACTACCACCACCAAATCTAATGTGAATTGGTGGACCAGATAAATAAGGACTCTGTGCTCTGCATACTGTGTCTGGGTCTACCAAGTGCTGCACCTCTAGAGTATGCTTTGATTGCCTTCCCCCAGCCACACCAACTTCAACAGCTACTTTTTGAGTGCTTACGAAGCCTACAACCTCCAAGGAAGGGTTCTAAAAGGGGAGTCTTTAGGTTAATCCCATGGTTGTCTATCTGACTGACAATTGCCCATTACACTTGTGGCATAAGCACTCACTTTCCTTTTCTCTAAATGTTGCTCATAATTCCGTAAGTGTGCAATGGGGTTCCATGTTTTGTTATGCATTTTTATTGCTGTTTCTCAATTTTTTTCCCACATTTTGCAGTCAGGACCCATCAGAACTTAGGTCCAGATCCTGGTTCTGGTAATAATGGTTGCAATCATTTTGGATCCATCCACTCCTAGCATGTAATTAGTTCCTGACCAGTAAGGCGGTATATAACATTTGTGAGTGTAGGATGGGCACTACCTGTATTTTGAATACTGTAGTACACATTCTAATGAAAATATTTTTTAACCAAATAAAGATTGTACAGTGTCACTGATGTGCAACAGGTGTTATACTTGATGTGATACAAGCTGTCCATTTACTAGCCCAAAAGCCAGGGATGTGGGAGAGATAACCAATGAACTTAAAAATGGAATGGAAGTTGCCAGCCTACTTTAATTTTCATCTTGCTCCTCCTGTGCAAAGAGGACACTTCCATCTTGTCACTTCATACATTAATGTCATGCTGCTGACAAAAATACTGGCTTTACCATAAATACAATTCCAGCACAGGCAGAGGCAATGCTAACCAACAACAATATGTAGTAATTCATTTTCTAGAACATATCAATGTGTGCAATCCTCATATTTTTCAGGCTTTGGTTTGCCTATTAGCACCTAGAGCGTAACAAAAGAAAGAAAGTGTCAAAATAACATTAAAATAGCAAAACAGCTGGCTCCATGATGCCAGATGATAGGGGATCACCTGGCACACTGGCGGCCTGGGTTCATGCCCGAGCCTGGGGCGTCAGGAGCAGAGGCCGGTAGGGACGGCTCAAGAGCATCCCTTGGATGTTCTCCTCCCAGGGTGAGGGTTGTGGATGCATTGCCCTTCAGCAGCTCCTCATGGCTGGATTTGGCCTTGTGCTTTATGGCATGGGTGACCACATGTCTCATGCGCAGGCAACAAGGACATTGTGGCATGCATCCAGCAGGGGCAGGGGAAACAGAACAAGGAAAATGGCCACCCATGCCGGCCAGATGATGGCAGCCTACCTCCCCCGGCCATAAAGCTGGGAAGCCCCTGAATTGCACCCTGCTGCCCAACCAAGATGCAAGTGGTACCAAATAGTACCTCGATCTCCTGTTCTGGATGCCGCCTACGGGCAGAGGGCCCCCTCCAGGTGAAGGGATACGTCGGGACAGTTGGGCGGCAGGGCAATGGATGGCAGAATGAGAGAGGGGAGGAGGGTGAGACTTGGCCACCCAAAGGAGTGGGTGGCCGGGTTGGAAGGGGGATAAACAGAATATGCAAAAAAAAAATATATAGCAAAACTGCAAATGCATCCATTCATAATTGGGTTCAGTTTGTCTAACTATTGTATGCACTAGATTAGGTGGAAAATCAATGCCTCTCAGCATTTTCTCACCCAAATGGTGGACAATCCATGTGGAACAGAGAACAAGAGTAAAACAAAATGAGCGGTGTCCCGCCCTCATTTTAACTAATGTGGATTTTTTTTCAATTATTGTTTTTGAGACTGTGACTAGTCCCCATATAGTAGAACTTCACCTGGTCATTACTGGTTGGAATTTGATGATAAAATCAAAATAATGTGGGACCATTGAGATGTACTATGAAGTCTCTACATTATCGGGGTTCTTCCACTTAAAGCAAATAGTTCCAAAGTAGTACATACCTTCATCAAGTACAGCTGGTTGCACGTGCTTGTTAGTCAGAAGATTGTCATGCCATCCAGGTACAAATTTCATTTTTTATTTAAAACTCCATGCTTTGAAACAGATTTACTTTATTATCAAGTGCTACAGACACAGACCAAGAGCTTCTTGTACTGGTGCCATGGGCCTGTTTAACCCCCACCCAGGTATGCCGTTTCCATCTTGACAGCACTACCTGGTGGGCTGGGTTCGGGAGAAATATGTCATTCAGCACATTGGCTAGGTTTGGCTACTCTGCAACAGGGGCACACAAGTAACTCCAGACACAGGGAGCAATAACTGTAATGTCCAATACCAGAAGTGGGATTCTAAAGTGTGGCTTTTATTCACATCCAACAGAATAATAGAGCATAGATGGACCCCCACGGGGCTACACTTCTGGTAATGCAGATTTATAGAGATCAGAACACATTCACTTTCATTTTAGCCCACAGGCTTTGAAACACACTGGGCACACAGCCTGAACTTGTACTCTGCTCTGGGTTTCCCTGGCTCGGCTCCCTTGCCAGCCACTTGGACTACCTTCCTTCCATGGCTCGTCTATCATGCCAGCCCTTTGGACGCTTTCCATATAGCATGGAAACATTTACTGGTGGCTCCCTAAACCACCTATGCACACTTCTGGCTCCATCAGGGAATCTTCCTCATCAATCTCACATCTGGGTACTTTCCTCAGGAACTGGCCAAGTACCTGAGAGAAAGCAACAGATGTCCCAAAGCAAACCCGTAGAGGTGAATTTGGTTACTACTGATGGGGGGTCTCCCACCTCTCACTCCCATAATTCATACTCGGCCATTCCTCTGGACTGTAACACCTCATCCTTGAAAACACTTTGCTGTGTAGATTCTCTTTAAATGTATTCACAGTCAATCTACTGTCTTTACATCCCATTTGTGCTGAACTTGAATGTACTTAATAAGTGGCTACGTCCATTACTCTAGACCCCCCACAGAGTTAAGCAGTCCAATCCCCACATCTTCCAAACCGTACTTGACTGTCTTTTCCTGACCCCACAGTAACAGTCACTTTAGTTTCATCTTGTTTCAGGTGAAAACACATTGGCCCTTTAGCAGAGCAAACTCACCCCTTGGTTGCAGGTGCCCCACAGGCATTTTCTCTTCAAAGAAATCATGTCCAGAACTTCTGGTTCCTCAGCACAAACTTAACTCAGGCAGCTTCTTTTTCCCTAGCCGGACCAGGGGAGTTGCCCCTGGAAGCAGGCTGATTCCTTCCCCCCAACCCCGCAGGGATGGGGCTCTGAACCACTGAAAGCAGTCTCTACCACTTCACTGGGCTCTTCTTGTGTTCCTCTTCAGGTAAGAACACACATCTATAAAAAATAGCTCTTTGACAGAGCTTAGAACTCTGAGGGCCTGCTTACAGCAGAGCACTTCCTTCCTCTACTACAAACTGCAACAGACTGACTTCAGATTTCCCTACATTCTATCCTAACTTCCCTAGCTGCAACATTCCAGTGTGGCTTATACAGCTGCGACAGTTCTAAAATGATATCATCCCTCAGTCTCAGCTGAGACTGAGAACAGAGTGAGACAATGTGAAATCCATTTAACTGGAGTTTCACAAGCTGCCTTCCCTGCCTACCACTAGGTCTAACTGGGATTCTTGTAACCCCGGGTAACAGGGGGGTTATACCTGCTTATGAGTTCTGGAGCAAATGCAATTATCTCTAGGTCCAAATCCCACCAGAGCCACTGCTCACACAAAATGCAGTACTCCTTATCAAAGGGCAAATGACCCACCCCTTCTGTTACAGCTGAGAACACTTTTGCTTTAGATATGGTAACTATAGCCTGCTTCTGTGGAGATGGATCACCAACTTCCAATTTACCCCTGATTATCTATACTTGAAATAACTCAGTCACAGAAAGCATGAAGTATCTAAAAATAGCAAACAATACTCAATGATGTTTACATATGTTGCAGGATAATACCCACCGAAGATTATGGGGAATACAGTGTTTCTACAGAGAAAGAAATAAACATTTTTAAAGATAGAGGACACACAGAAGAATCTAACTCAAAGATATCTGAATTCTGAGTGAAGATGCTTAGCACCAACAGGGAACTTGGTGAATTATGGCAGGCTTGAATCTGTGATGTTGCAAACTGAAATCCCAAAACATAACTGGCTCTAAGAACAACCTCATACTCAGATATCATTGACCGGCCGGCCCACTACACCTGCATCATCATACATGCCTCTCTGGTTTTCACATCCTGGATCAGTTCTTTAAACTCTGGGGACCACCATTTTTAACAACAAGACCAAACTGGTTTTGTTATTTCAAGCTTGGTTTTGTGGACTGCAGCCTGGGTCCTTTTTTTCCCCATCTGGCTCAATCAGTTGGGTTCCTTATCATTCTGCCCTGGCCCTGGTTATCTTCAAAAGATATATTTGTGTTATTAAAGGGGAACATCCCTTTGAAGAGTAACGTCAGAACAAAAACCTTTTATAAGGCAGGAACTGGATTGCCTTACAAAAGGTATGTTTACACTAGTGGATCTGCACCATTGCCAGTGATGCAGATGAGTTACAAATCAACCAGTGAAACAGCTGCAGGAGCATTGCAATCCATTTGATTGCAGTGCAAAGCATTCCGTGTTTTGGTAGGAATGCATTCTCTGGTGCAGCAGTTTTAAGCTAGCATGCAAACATGCTGCTCCACCTTCACCAGTGTAGCTCCATGACACCTCGTGCCACACTCGCGTAATAAACAGGTTGCCCTAAGCTGCTTTAAATGTCCTACCGGAAGTCTTCTTTCAATGATGCACACCTCTCAATGTGTGAATGCAGCCTGCAATGTTTTAGGAAGAGTGGTGGCTGAACAGAGCAGATGGTAGCACACCAGCAAACATATGTATGTATGCACCTATTGGTTCCTCTTAGCCAAATTCCCCCAGGCATGGGCTACAGTGAATTGTAATTTTCAGTTTCCATCAGACCTTCCCCCTCAGCAGAAACACGTTACAGTGGCAAGATGATAAAAAAACACACACAATGAAAAAAATATACTGTAAGTTGTCACACTGAGTTTAACAACCACCACTATAGGTAGTACACTGAAAAATAAGTATTTCAAGTTGAATAAAATTAATTCAGAGAAGTGTTTACAGAAGTTAAAACAAGCTTCAAGCTGCCATTTTTATTTTATAGACATGTGACAGAACATTGACAATCAAATTTGTAGTCATAATGGAGGGATTAGCATACAATCCTGTTATTGCGTCAACTGTTCTTTTCATGATAGAATATTGGGATAGTAGTTTTGCATTCTAGTTAACTAAGGGGTAACATTTTCAGTATAATAAAGCAATAATAGTATACTGGTAGGGAGTTATAAGGGAATATTGTGACCTCAGTGTTTATGATCTCAAAGATAAGGTTATTACTGAGTTAAAACCCCACCGGTATAGCTATTATACAGAGAGAAGTTTAAAATTAAAAACATGTTACAGTACTTGCAATGCCCCCCCCCCCACAAATGACTGATTTGGCCACCATGTAGAGCTGCTCACAAGCAGAAAATAAACATGCAGAAATAATCCTTACTCTGTACATTAGTGACAAACATTGCTTCCCAACTGGTGGCCAGCCACTCACCGCAATCTCCACAGCAATTCAGAGCAACTCAGCTCAGCGCTACCACTGTCTCCTCAAACTAGCACTACTGTTATCATAAATTATTGCTTTCTTAACCACCATATGCCAATTCGCTAAAGTAGATGGCCAGTTTGGAGCCATAACTAAGCAATAGCCTTTTTGGTCACCCCCCACAGATCCACCACAGATAAAACTGTCTAGGAATGGTTACATAAAACAGTGGAAGCCTGGCACTAAATACTCAGCATACAGCAGAAAATTACAATATCTAAAGGAATATTATAAATATCAACGAGATCCAGCACATTTACTCAGTATAAGGTATTATACAGTAAGGTGAGGACAAAATCAAAAATTGTGAGCACGTGCTCCTAGGATAGTGACATTTCCCTCCAGCAAGAAGACTACACTCCTAGATCAAATGTGTCTGAGGGGTGTAGAGATATCTTAATACATAGTACATTTTCATGCAAACTCTTATCAAAGGTAGACACGCATTATAGTAGATAATTTCCCAGTGATCTGTCATATGGGACATCATTAGCTCTTGTTCTCATCTAGTTAGTTGTAAGACAAGTAAGAAGCAATGGAAATGCTTTATAAAGACTACAGAGCAGGGGACTTCTATTGTGGGGGCCAGTCTGATGCATGCATAGTTCAGGAGCTCCATCTGATCATGGTCCAGTCTATCATTTATTTTGGTTACCTGCATTGTTTCAGACCCAGTTCCTACCCTGTAGACAATAGCGGACTCAGAGAGTAGGATTATGTCAACCAAAACCAACCACTGTGCCTTAACTCCAGAGCTCTCAATGAGTTAAATTGGGGTTCCTCAGCCTGATGATCCAGGGAATTCTCAGAAGAATATCTTGCAGCAAACCTCACATGTTGATAATTAGCTGAATATAATGGAGGAAAATCTGCTGGGTTTGGAGGAAGAGGAGGAAACACCATCTTGGGCTTAGGTCCTCATGCTGCATATTCTATGTCCTCTGTTCAGACCACTTTAATACAGTTTGGACAGTTGCAGATGGTGACTACATAGGTGTAAATCTGGATGGGGGTCACCAAGATTTGGGGGAGTGGAAGGCCTATGCCAATACCCCCCCAACACACACACACACACAACCTTCAGAATCAAGGGCATTGCCAGACTGTCACACTGAGGCCTGTAAACTCACTTTATACTGCACACCATTCCAAAATGTGATACTAAGTTCTACACTCTATTTCAGGATTTCACTCTTTATCTCTTGCTTTCAACAATAACCTAACCTTTCCTGAAAAAAAGCTGATGGTGACTTCTGTTTACATGCTGCCATGGTCCTCCTTTAATCTTATAATGCTGTGAAACTGTCCTGACTTGTTATTGCTGCCAGCACTGCCTCCAACCAAGTCATCACTGCATTGTACCAATGTTCCTGCAATGCCAGTGTTGAGGGCTGTTCATTCAGCTGTCAAAACATGCAGCTCTGTTTATGACCTTGGGTCCTCTTTGATGGTCTGTTTCTGTTAGCATTATTTTTTAACATTTATATTGTATCATGCATACTGGCATGGGCACTTCTAACAGGTACCATATGAGGTGTCAAAATCCTAATATTCCACTGTCCAATCAGGTGTTGCTATACAAGAACATCGTCATTCATCAACAGTACTGTTGGGACACTGGCTGAAGAGAGACCAAGACGATCACTGTAGGACCATAGATACACTACCCTTATGTATTCTTGTAATTTGGGGACTTCAGATGTTTGGGAGGTTTGGTGCTAGAGGGCGAATAGGGTGGGGGATTGTCATTTGAGTTTAAAGGCTGGGGTAGTTGATGTGGAGGGAGATAGAAGGGAGAGAGTGGTAGGGTGGTGTGTAACCTGATGTATTCAGGGGTCAGGGTCATTAAAAGGGTGGGGGAGGTGGGGATCTGCCATGGGGGTGGGGATGGGGATTTATATGAACACTAAACCAACTGTTGGGATTTTGGACTCAGATATCCAAGGATAGTCCAAAACTGAAATCAGGTTGATGGGATCGGAAGTTGCAGTATCTGATCAACTCTACTAGGAAGTCTGTTAAGTCAGTGTTTAAACCCATATAGGCCAAGATGCTGCAAGTGTCTGCAATTAAGAGAAAGTCATTGCAGTCATCAAAACAGATTACAGTAGTGTGTGTCTGATGGGGGCAGCAGAGAGTAAAGTCGCAGAAGGAGTTGAACAAGGTATCCAATTTTGACAGGTGCTATTTTGAAGCAGTAGCACAGATAATATCGCAGTAGTCAATTATGGGTTCAATCACACATTTAGTTAGGCCTTTTCTCATACCAGAGAGATTGGTCAGTAGTTACCAGGAGAGTTTGTAGAGCCACTGTTATGGAGTGAGATGTAACTGCACGTTTCCATGGGGGGGGGAAGATCCCTGAAGTGAGGGAGCAGTTGAAAACATGACCTAGGAAGGCAGCTATGGAGGGTGCACCCAGTTTTAAGAACTTGTAAGGGATTTCATCAGAACCTGGATGTGAACTGGGTTTCTATGAGATAGCTCATATAGAACATCTGTAAGAGTAATGTGGGAGAAAGCAAAATTTATTTGGTTTGATGAGAAGTTCTGAGTGTGTGTTCCAGAATTTGAGCCAACAAGGAAGGGAGGACAAATTAATTTACGACCTTCCATGAGTTTGGTCTTTTGAGAGTTGGCAACAATATCAGGGCCAGAACAGATGGTTGAGTTAACTGGGAGATTAGGAAGGTGAAGTGAGAGAAGAGTGATCTGTAAGTAGGCTATTTACTGTTTTCTAGAGTTTAGAAGAAGATGAGTTGTTGAGGAATTTTGAGTGGAAATAATTAGTCTTGGCTTTCCCAGTGATACTAGTACACTGGTTATGAAGCCTATTGTAAGTGAGCTAATCTGTGGGATCACCTGAACCAGTAAGAACAGACCAGGCAGCATCCCTGAGGTGAAACAATTCAATGAGCTCAGAGGAGATCCATGGGGATATGGGCTGCTCTTACTCTTTCTTTTTTGAAGGGAGCATGAGTGCTGCAAATAGACAGGAAGGTTGAGAGTAAATACAATAAGGTCTGTTCAGGATCAGAGGAACAGTACACCAAACTTATGGTTGCATTTGGGAGATCAGATAGGAACTCAGCTAGGAAGAAATTTCTGAAAGAACCAGCATGAGACTAGGGGAGAGGGACTAAGGAGACCTGCTCTTATGGATGCAATAGGTGATACAGTGGTCACTAACAAGACCAGGTAGGGTAGCAGAGGAAACAATAAGTGGGGCGGGATGATAGAGTAGTCAATAAGGGAGTGATTTGAAGATTGGTTGTTGTACCTGGTGGGCAGTGCTCCAGGTACCTTTGGAGGCCAGGTAGTAAGAACTGCCAAATTTTTCAAGTTGGTGGTATGTGGGTGTACCATGCAGTATGTTGCGATGCAGTCCCCTTCCTAACTGGTTAGATGAGTACGTACATTTGAAACAAAACTATGAAAATCTTAACAATCTGAAAGGGACTAGAATACAAACACACATAGGTATATATTTGACATCATCAGCAATGATGATTGCTTTCATTTGTATTTTGTAACAGACAGACATTTAATATTATGCAGATAAACAGACATAGACATTTACTATTATACAGATTTTAATGGGGTTTTTTCTAGGTCATTCAGAAACACAGGCAGAGAAACAGATAGACAGACAGACAGACAGGGAGACAGACTACTATAGAAGCAGCCAGTTACAATCATCCTCATCTCATCTGAATCTGACCCTGAATTTCTTTCATTATAAATAATGTTCTTGAAAAAATATTAAAAGCAACAGATGTCAGACATCTACTGCTTCATCTTCAACATTGTTTTAAAAATGTTTGCAACATTTTACAAAAAATCTTTTGAAGAAAAAATACCTATACAGTATTTTGTTTCCTCGTGTAAATTTATAAAGAAGAGTTAATGTTAGAAGGGAACACAGTAATAAATGTATTACTAAAATTAAGTAGTAGAATATCACTACTAAGCATCACTTCACCACTAGCCAAATGCTAGAAGAAGTTGTACTGGGAGCTAGTACAATTTTTTTTTCACTGGCCCTTCTGTCATGTATTGGAGGAGTAAAGAAAACCTAAGTGCACCAGTGGGGTTGGTAAAATATCCATGTGTGTCTAACAGAATTTCCCATTCATTCACCCAGCTGCTTTTGTGGTTCTAAGAAAAATTATAATTTTGATCCCTTAAGTTCATGCGTGCAGCCATTTTAATTCTTGTCAAATGCTCTTCACCATTTTCCTTGCATTCAGGTGGATCAGTGAGAAACGTGCTGAGGGTCAGAAGATAAAGATTGAAGGGAACAAGCAAGGATGGAATTCTAAATGTCTGGACTGACTGGACTAAGTCACAAAACAGGCTCCCACCATACTGTGAGGTTCTCATTTTATGCCCCCCAAAAGAGACCCTCTCCTATGGAGATGGTCCAGTAATGCCCTTTAAGGGGTTTAATCCCACAGGGTCTGATGGCGATGCTGGGCCTCTCAGGTATGATGAGTGCTTGCGAAGAACTAGGGCAGCTGGTTACAACCTATAACAGGGCTGTGACTGAAGCCCTCGACTCAATTGCACCTGTCCATGTTCAACCTCTCGCTTCACAATAGGGATCTCCTTGGTACGATGAGACTCTCAAGAAGTTGAAGATGAGAGGTCGAACTTTGGAGTGACAATGGTGAAGATCCCAATCTGGGAAGGATGAGCTTATATTGATGTCCATTATAGGGATTATCAATCAGCAATCTCCTGTATGAAAGCAAAGTTCCTGACCAGGGAGATTGCTGCAGCAACAGACCAGCTCAACTCTTCCGGACTGTCAACAGGCTATGTAATCTTGCCTGACTTCAGTCCAGGAGAGCTTTTTTTACAAAAATGGTGGGATGAGATTGCTCTGTTCTTTGCTGATAAGGTCTCCTCCATCAGATCAGGGACCCGGTCAGTGCCTTCTAGTGGGGCATGCAGTGATGGGCCAGGGGTCACAGGCCTTTGGTTTGTCTGGCTCTGCTTTGACAAGGTGGCAGTCATAGATGTTGTGAGAGTCATCCAGGAGTTGAAGCCAACCTGCTGTAGTTTAGACCCAGGCCCAACATGCCTTTTAGTGGGCTGTGTTGAGGTCATCGGCCCAGTCTTAGCCAGGATCTTCCAGTGTTCTCTAGTGACAGGGGTCTTTCCGGGCCCCTGAAGGAGGCAGTTGTAAGACCACTCCTAAAGACACCATCACTGGACCCAGACTACCTGGCCAACTACAGACGATCTCTAACCTTTCCTTTGTGGGAAAGGTTATTGAAAAAATGGTTGCCCTTCAATTGGAAACCCATTTGGCAAATCACAACATCTACTACCCTTTCTAGTCGGGATGCAGGAAGAGACACAGCACCAAGACAGCCCTGGTGTGGATCTTTAATGATCTCCTAGTGGCGAGGGATAGAGGAAGGCATTCCATCCTTATCCTCCTCGATCTATCGATGGCATTTGACACCGTGGACCATGGGGTGTTGTTGGAGTGCCTGCGGGACTGTTGTGGACTGACCGATACAGTTCTCAACTGGTTTCAATCATTCCTTACTGGGAGGATGCAGCAGGTGGTGTCAGGAATTTTTTCCTCGGTATCCCTGCCCCTCCCATGTGGGGTCCTGCAGGGCTCCATTCTTTCCCCCATGTTATTTACGGTCTATACACTACCACTAGGGGACATTATAAGATGGCATGGGCTGAGTTTTCACTGCTATGCAGATGACACTCAGCTATACCTATCTTTTGCGCATGAGCAGCAGGAGGCAGTCTTAGCAATAAATCAGTGCCACGCCGAGATCCAGGACTAGATAAGGGCCAACTGGCTGAGGTTAAACCCGAATAAGACTGAAGTACTAGTGGTGAAAGATGGTTTCACAGGGGCATGTGAACAATCTGGTTGAGTCTCTGGGCTTAGGCTTGGTGATTACCAGTTGCATACTTTGGCTGGGGTGAGAAATGTTGGTGTGGCTCTGGACTGCGGTTTGATGCTTTTTATTAATTTATACTTTTTATGCCCCTGCATCTCTGGGCCAGTACTCCTGGCTTATCCACCACAGCCCCGAAGCCTTGGTTTAACCTCCAGGCAGGAATGAGGACAGCCAGCTTCACCCCCATCACGCCAGTCATTGGGCAGGCTAACAGAGGTGGCACATGGAGACTAGAACCAGGGCCAAGCTTAGTTTCTTGTTTTCTGGTTGGGGAGGCATGAGCGTGCAATGGCCGCCATGATGTATACTGCGCAAGTGTCTGCGTCTCCCAGCCTCAGTCGCTACTCATGGTAAGCCACACTCATGGTCACCCAGGGGCACTACCGAGGGGCACAATGAGGCATGATCCCACCTCCCACTCCAGAGAGGGACAGCATGCAATTGCCGCTCAATCCATCCCCAACCCCGGTCGACCCTCCAGCTACCCGACCTCACTCCTGAACCCGGGTCACTGGTGCCAAAAGCAATAGTGCTACTGCTGCACCTGCAGGCCAGCCCACAGCTTGACACTTAAGTCTCAGCTGTCAGCCTTGGTTCAGAGTGTCTTTTACCATCTGAGAAACATCCCCAGGATTAAACACCTGATACCCCCCCCCAGACAATCTGCCATCACTGGTTCAAGCTTTTGTGATTTCAATTACTGCAATGCCCTCTACCTGGGGCTATTGGGGGTTGAACTTTGCCACCTGCAGCTAGTGCAGAATGCTGCAGTCAGGTTGTTGACCGGTCTGTTGAGATCGTGTCACGCTACACCTGTGCTGTGCTCTCTGCACTGGCTACCTGTTAGGTGGTGGATCACCTTCTAGGTCGGCTTGCTGACCTATAAAGTCCTACACAGTCAGGGCCCAGCTACCTGCAAGACTGCCTTAGGCCATACTGCCCCGCTCATCCACTCCACTCAGCCGACGAGGGATTCTTAGAGGTTCCAAGGGTGCGTTTGGCAACATCTGTTGCATGTGCCTTTACCTATATGGCACCAACCCTCTGGAACTTTCTCTCTCATGAGATAAAAGAGCTTACTACCATAGAAGCCTTCAAGAAGGAGCTGAAGACATTTTTATTTAGGCAAACTTTTCAGCCTGATTAGAGCTAGCTATATTAAAATGAATTACCCGGATAGTTTTATTGCTGTTTTATAGTTGATATGCTATTTTAACTGTGTTTTCGGTCTCGCTTGTAAAGTGCCTTGATTCTTAATGAGAAAGTGTGCTGTATTAAATAAAATTTGATTGATTGATTGATTTCCTCCAGGGTGTACATACTAAGATCATTTAGCCTCTCCTCATAGGGCTTTAGATGTAGGCACTGAACCATTTTAGTTGCCTTCCAGTGGACCACCTTTACTCTGTCTAAGTCCTTCCAGAGATGTGGGGCAGGATTCGTGAAACTCTGAGAATACCGCAGCTGTGGGAAACCGCTGGATCTGCAGGTTACCTACAGCGGCGGTATTCACAAAGGTGGAGCGGATTACAACTGGCTCCATGATCTACAGCTGACTGTGGGTGGTGTCATCAGGAGATTGCTGTAGCTGTGGGAATGGGCTACGGCAGTGGAGCAGCCACTCTCCTCTGCAACTGCTGCGGCTATGAATCGAACTCGCCGCAGCTGTGGGTGATTCCGGTCCACAGCAGCAGTTTCGGAGGGAAACTTACAAAAAAAGGCTTTGTGAATCCTGTCCATGGTCTCCAGAATTGAACACAGTACTCTAGGTGAGGTTTCACAATGCTTTTTAGTGGTATCACCACCTCTCTCTTTCTGCTGGTGATACCTTTCCCTATGCACCCTAACATCCCACTAGCTCTCCCCACTGCCTTGTCACACTGTTTGGCCATCTTTAGGTCATCAGATATGATTACCCCGAGGTTTCTTTCCTGGTTGGTGATCATCAGTACCACTCCCATCATCTTGTACTCTGCCCCAGGGTTTCTGTGCCCCAAGTGCATGATTTTGCACTTCTTCGCATTGAAATTTAGTTGCCACACTTTTGACCACTCCACAGACTTTCTTAGATCTCTATTCATTTTTCCACACACACACACACACACCCTCTCCCCGAGTGTCTACCCTGTTGCAGATCTTTGAGTCATCTGCAAAAGTCATATTTTCCTTCTAGCCCCTCTGCAATGTTGCAAATAAAGACATTTATTTATTTCAAATGTTTCACCAGGAAAGACATACTGAGCTTAGTATCAGCTCATTTCCAGATGCATCGTGGGGGAAGGGGAAATGGGAGGCAAAGCATAATAAATTCGAAACAATAGTTACAATCAGGGATAGTACAAATATTAGCTAGTTAGAATAGAATAATATTTGCAACAAAAGCAATCAATAACAATGGTCAACTTTACACATTTTACAAATATAAGCTAGTCCTGGAAAAAGCAGAGGAATAACAAATTTTGGCGCACCACTGGACTATGCTGGAGGAGGCAGTGGAAACTAAAAACAGAAGGTTTCAGCATGGGAGTAGTGGGAGGGTATGGGGGGAAACAGAAGACAAAGCGGAGAAGGTGGGGGGATGTTGGATGGAGGAGCAGAGGTGGAGATCAGGTACAACTGCAAGAGATGAAGTCATATAGAAGAGAGAAGAGAGAGTGCAGGAAAGGGGCAGAGAGGGGGAGAGAGTTACTTAGTTTAGGAAAACAGTAGCAGAAGACAGCCTGGCCAGCTGTGGATGCCCTTGAAGGGAGTGCAAGGCAGCGAAAGCTAGTGTTGCAAAGGGAGTAGGAGGAAGAAGAGGGGGTGGAGAGGAGAAAGGAGAAGTAAGGGGGAGCAAGCCAGTATTTAGCAACAAGGGATGAACAATGTGTGAGGCACCTGGCTTCAAGAGAGGGAAGGGAGAGGGAGGTGTAAAGGAGCAATGATTAGTGCGGAGGGGGGCAGTCCAGGGCAGAGCAGCAGAAGGAGTGAAAGAGAAGATCCAATCTGGCAAGAATGCACTTAGGAGCAGCACTGCAAACAATGTCTCCATAGTCGAGAATAGGAAGAATCATTTTATTTATTTATTTATTTATTGAAATGTTTCACCAGGAAAGCACACTGAGCAACAAGTTACTCGTCTCACAGTGCGACCTGGGGGAAGGTACAATGAGGATAGAACAATAGTACATTCAAGTACCATAAGCCAACAGTTATAAACAGTTGCATAAGGCAAAAGCTACATACAGTGTACATACAGTAGGCAAATTGAGAGAACAATATTATGTGCATGGGGATGGGGAACAAGAGGACATTGCAGGCATGAACTGACTACTAAAAAATAAATATAAGTAGAGGAGTAGAGCTGACTTGAAAATAGACAGAACAGAAAAATATAGCAATTGAAACAATCAGAGAAGTGTAGAAAGTAGTATCAAGGGCAGGAGGTACAGGTGGTTCTAAAAGTGCTAGGGGAAAGGGGAATTGGGTAAAGTAAGCAATCAAGTGCAATAAGTGTAAACGGAAGGTGGAGGGAGGAGGAGGGGAGGGAAAAGCCAAGCCCATAGACCCCTTCAGGATGCTGAGAACCCTGTAAGGGGTCAGGGAAGGCTAGTAGAGATGGGGGAAGAGAGGAGGTGGATGGCTGTAGGAACTATGAAAAGGTGAGGCAGAGGGAAAGGAAGTCTAAGTTACATCTAGGACAGGCTAGGAGTAGAACAAATTGGGTGTCTGGGTGAAAGCAAGGAAGGTGGTTTAAGGAGGGTTATAGTAAGAGCAGCTAGGTGAAAGATAGTTGTGAAGGGCAGTGCTGATGGAGTAGGAGGAAGAGGAGTGACGAATTTGAGGAGGGAGGAAGTTCCAGATTTTTGGGAAACGGTGAGAGAAACTTGACTGATCAGTGAGGGTGGAGTGATGGGGGACCACCAATGTATGGGAGTCAGTAAATCTAAGGGAGTGAGAGGGAGGGGGAATTTCTGTAGAATGACTCTGAAAGCCAGCAAGGAGGTGCACCCATAGTTTCTGTATAACACACCTAATTTTGGGTGCTGCTTTTTGTGGATGGCATCCACATGCCCAGAAAAGTTGAGGTGACGGTCAAGCCACACCCCAAAGTACTTGAAGTAGATAACATCCTCAATGGAGGACCCATCTAGGATGTGAAAGGAAGGGAGGGCAGTTAGCCCGGAGAGCTTTTGTCTAGTACCAAAGGTAATGGAGACCATTTTTTGTTTTCTGTGTTGAGGTACAGCTGATTTGATCAGAACCAGTGCTGGGTGTTGTCAAAGTCCAGCTGGTGTCTGGTCATCAAATCAAGGTGGGGAGGAGCCAAAGAAAAATATAACTATATCATTTGAGTGCATATGTTTAGATGCAGTGGTGCAGGCAGCAGGAAGGTTGTTGAGGAAAATTTAGAATGGTACAGGGCCAAGTACGGATGCTTGAGGGACATCAGTGCTGAGAGGAAGGGGGGGCAGGTAATCTCCAGTTCTAACCAACTGAGTCCTACCCACAAGATAGAAGTGGAACCAGTTAGTAGCGGGGACAGAGAGTCCAGCTGCTACAACATTAAACAACATTAAAGAGGACCAGTCCCAGTACTGATCCTTTGGCACCCTGCTGGCCACCTCCTTCCTCAGTGTGAACTCTGTTTACCACCACTCTTTGTCACCTATCCTCCAACCAATTTCTACCCAGTTTACCACCTTGGACCTACTCCCAGGCTGTCCAGTTTAATAATTTTCCTATGTGGAACGGTGTTGAAGGCCTTACTGAAATCAAGAAAGGCCACATCCGCCGTTCCACCTTGATCTAATTCCGTGGTCACCCAGCCAAAAAAATCTGTCAGATTTGTTTGACACGACCTCCCCCGAGTCAAACCATGCTGCCTTGGATCCTGTAAGCCACTGGATTCAAGATATTCTACAATCCTTTCCTTCAGTTGAGATGCCATGAATTTCCTCATCACCAAAGTCAGGCTGACTGGCCTGTAATTGCCAGCCTCCTCCCAGCTACCACTTTTGTGAAATGGGACTACATCTGCCCTCCTTCAGTCCTCCAGAACAACTCCTGTCTCCAATGAGTGATTGAATAGGCTGTCAGAGGTGCAGTCAGCACCTCTGAGCTCCTTCAATATCCTTGGATGCATCCGGCCTGGCCACATTGCCTTGTCCACTTTCAGATTTGCAAGTTTCTTCAGGACTCTCTCCTCTGTGAATGGATTAGTGTCCACTTCCCTTCCTTCAATGTTCCTGTCCCATATCTGTGGTCCCTTGCCTTCCTCTGTGAACACTGAACAAAAGTATTTGTTCAGGATGTTCCCTTTCCACACACTTCCGCCCTTCGTTCCTTAGTCTTACAATCCTTCCCCTAGTCTTTCTCCTTTCGCTTACATACCAAAAAAATGTCTTGTCTCCTTTCTTTACTGCCTGGGCTATTTTCTCATCTGTTTACATGTTTGTACTCCTGACTTCTCTCCCTGCTTCCCTCTGTTTCTCATTGTACACCTCCCTATCCTCCTCCCTCTGTGTCTCCTTATACTTTTTGAATACTAACTTTTTTGCCCTTACCTTCCCAGCTACCACATTTGAGAACCATAGCAATCTCTTTATCTTCCTGCTTTTGTTTATTTGCCTGACGCGAGATTTGTTGCCTTCACTATGGCAGCTTTTAGTTTCACCTACTGTTCCTCCACTCCATCCAACTTCTTCCCACCAGGGCATCCTTGAGGCATTCTCCATCTTTGTAAAGTCAGCTCTCCTGAAGTCCAGGACCTCACCTTTGTCGCGTCTGATTCTGCCACAGTACTTTATAATGAACCACACCATATGGTGATCACTGGTCCCCAGGTGGCCCCCCACCATGATGTCTGCAACACTGTCCCTGTTAATACCAGATACCAGTCATATTAAACAGAATCAAATCTGCTGCCATTGTAGCTGTAACCTGTATGGCATTGCCACTGCCATTGCCACCAGGTGCTGCACAGGCTATGCAAATTGACTATGTTTGATTTAGAAAAATATTTCTGGTAAACAGTTGTTGGTGCTGTGTGTCAGCCACTGCAAAGCAGTCAAAGCAGAAATTTTAATGATTGACCAAGAAAATATGTGATCTGTCACTGTTGCGTAACTTGCCTAACTGGGAATTGAACCCAGGCCTCAAGAATACTTGCCATAGTGTGGTGCTGCCTGTACACTAAGTTATCAGGCTCACAGGCCAAAATAAGCTTCCACAGTCATTTTATTTCTCAGATTTACAAACTAATTCTAGCTAGCTGAAAAACTTATGAAATTCTGATAAAAGCTGAACTGACATCCTGTTTCCACTTTCAAGATTATTTTCATTTGTATGCAAACTGACCAGGGGTGGCAGACCTAGGGGGTCAGTGGTGTCAGCAGACCCTGTATGCTTGTAGCTGAGGGTCAATCAATTCATTTGTAGTGGTGGCGCTACACCGGGGCACACCAGGGCACGTGCCCTGGTGAAAAAATGCTGTGCCCCAGTTCGTGCCCCGGTGGTCCAGCTAGTCTCTGTTGCCGTTCTCATCTAGTGTGTGCTACATACAGTGTGCGAGCTCTAAAACTTTTTTGTTGCATCTGCGTCTGCCACGGACATCCTCCTATCAAGCCCGGACTCCCCCGAGCATAATTTGAAAACTCGCGCTGCACGGGTTCGGGGCACACATTATCATGGAGCTAAGTCAGGCTTGCAGACTCAGGAAGCAGCCAATGAGAGAACTAAAAAAGAAGTAAAGGGGAGTAGGGGACCAATCTAGAAAGAGGAAATCCGAAGAGAGATAACATGAGCCAATGAAAGCTCTGATTCAACAGCCAATCAGGATGCCCATTGAGTGTTTGTTCCAACAATAAAGAAGCATGGACACAAGACCAGTTTATCTTTATTTGCCAAGAAGACTAGCGCTGTGATTCAGAATCTTCCTTCCTTGCTTCATTTGCTGACGTGCCGCCTGCCTAATCTGGAGTTTATCTGCCGATTATTTATTTAATTTTTTGGGGGTCTTGGGACAATCAGCCCTCCACCGCTGAGTTGCCGACCGAGTCCCGCTGTCCTGGTGGGCCAGATCTGAGTGGAGGACCACAGACAAGACTCGGAGTCATCAAGACTCCACCTAAATAATAAGATATTCTTTCCTGGTGGTCTATCAGGCCCCCCACCAGCCTGATCCCTTATCATACAATAAACAGGTCCCTGGAGGTCTAGCAGACACCACCAGCCCTGACCCCTTATCGTTAAAATAATCCAGTCCCTGGTGGTTTAGTGGATCTCCTGCCCAATCTGCTCAATAATAAGATATTCTTTCCTAATGGTCAGCGGACCCCCAAC